>JAHREE010000559.1:4540343-4558816 GCA_033628505.1 Tringa tobata | reverse complement strand
CTTGTACCGTCCCCTTAGAGCCCGGGTTGTCTGAGAGAAACCGGCCCAGTGAAGGGGTGAGGTTTCCCCCTTATCAGGATTACTCTTAACGTGCAGAAACCACCGCCCCACCGTAACCAGCAGGGCTGTGGGATCTGCACAAGCGTCACCCACGTCCCGACTGACACTTTCGATGTTGTGATTATTTTTAACCGGACATAAGGCTTTAAAGGCAGAAGCAGCTGCTCAACGACTAACTTCAGCAAAATGTGCAGTGACAGAGGAGCACAGCACTGAAGGGCACATAATTTGGCTTTTATTCATGCTACTACCCCAAAGCCTTGTCGGGGAGTATCTTGGGTCATTCATACAGAGCCAAGTCAAGATCTTTAAATGTAGATCTGCACGTTTTCTTATTTCTTTCTGGTCCAAGTACTGAACTATTCTGCTCTGCAAGCACCAAAATTGAACGTAGTTTTAAAACAGCTTCAAATTCCAAAGCTTGAGCAGTACATTAAAATTGAACGCATCTTCTTAAGATGTAGTCTCTTTGGTCCATTAGCTCATCCTAATGTGTTTGTGTGGAGGGCCTTCTTTGTGATAGTGCTTTTGGGAATCAATGCAATAATACGGTTAGAGGGTGCTGATAACAGAAGCGAAGAGCGATGTGGCAAGATCTCAAACCCTAAAAAGTGATGCAATTTAAGGCTGTAAGCGCACATGCTTTCCCTGATGAACGTCTCTACCTGCATCTCTCGGGGGAGACATGAGCAGTAGATTTAGGCATGATGTGGTGCAGAGCCATTATCAGTGAGGATGTTTCCCCAAAGCTTGCGTTGTGCAGGAACCTGAACTCACGGCGCGGGCACAGTGAACACGCTGCGCTGCTGAAGAGCAGTTGGCAGCTTCGCTTGGGGTTGGCTGGGGAAGGGAGAGGACCCACAGCTTTCTCTACAACTGCCTTTGCTGCCTGGCAAGAGCTGTTGTTGCTCTATAAAGTGAATAACTTCAAAGTTTGGGGGGATTTTTGTTGTTTTCTCTTAAGTTTGTTGGCTGTTTTTTGGTTTGGTGTTCTTTTCTTGATTGTGGTTTTTTTTTTAACTTTGATCACTTGCTAGCTGAAGACAACCTGTGGGTCAGAGTCAATACAAATCAGAGTCCTTGCTGATGAAATCTGAGGGAGCGTTCTGCTGGGGAATAATCTGGAGAGTGTCCAGAAGGCTTAGAAAATGTGGTCTGTGAGGAAGGAGTTAAGTAATAGGATTCATTTAGTTTAGGGTTGGTTGAGAGAAAATGAGTGTTTTTTCAGATATATTAAAGGTGTCTGCAAAATGGGGGCGAGGGACCATTAGGCTCCAGAGCTACTGGAATCAGGGTAAGAGGAAACATATTTAAGTCCCACCAGGGAGACTTTAGTTAGGCATTGGAGGCTTGGGGTTCCTCTGCCTCCATGTGCAGTCTCCACAACCTGAGAATTCTAGGGCCAGGGTAGGCAAACATATGTTGGGACTGGCTGATCTTCCCCTGGGCAGAAATTTGAGCCCCAAACATTTCCATCCTTTGTGGAGTGACACACTCATGTCAAATCTAACGCTGTTCTTGCACACCCTGCTGGAAAAGGACATCGTCCTTCACGTTCCTTTCATGGGTAATGTGCTCTTCTCCGGGTAAACCAGAGAGAGGAACAGAGATTCCCACCCCTCTCCCTTCTGCAGGAGGGTGAGGGTATCACCACTGTCTCCCTTTGATGCCTCTTGGCATTTTCTCCCCACGCACAGTTCCACTGCTCCCCAGCTCCTCCCTGCTGGGGCTGAGCTGTGCTGGGTACCTGCGGGTGAAGCGGGGACCACAGTAGTCTGCGTTCAGTGTTCTCAGCCAGTAATTTGAGTGGATCTAAGTTCTTCCTGGCCCTCTAAATCAGGGACAGGAAGGGCATTTCTTGGGTGAAGAGTGAGGAAATTTCCAGAGCCCTTGGAACAGTAATATTTAAAAGCTGGTGCAACTTACTGCAGTGCTACCTGTTGGGACAGTTGTGGACTCCTGTCCATGGGCAGTGGCCTGATGCTTTTTGACTTTTGAAGGTGAGCACACCATGGAAGAGGTGCAAGATTGCCTTTTCTCTTTTCTGAACCACAGTTTGAAGCTCCCTGGCTAGTTTCAGGCCATGTTTGTAGGTTCTCCTTGGTTAGAAAGATTTGGGTCTTTTTCTTGTGCAGATAGCTTGAAAACATGTGACAGATCCCTGGAGGAATGGAAAACTTAAATGGTTAGGGGTGTAAGGCCAAGAGGGGTGGGGTTGTAGGGTGCCTGTCCTGCCTATGTGCAGCTGGGAGCGTGCTGCGGCAGGGCCAGGGTCTGCACAGAGCTGGTGTCAGCCCCTCACCTCTGTCGTGGCTCAGGGATTTAAAACGTTTCAGTTACAGCTACCAAGCTGGAAATTAGTATGGCTTTTTAAAGAGTGGTCGATAAAAGCTGAGCAGTGCCTTTGTCATCTGACATCTGTGATTTCAGTATTGGTGACGTGCCGTCTGTGGCTGCTCTCCCAGACAAGACTTCAGTGCCTCTCAGTCGCTCCTGCGCTTAGTTCAGGGAAGCTGTGATGCCCGTGGAGACTCCTCCTCCATGCCCCTGTGTTCCTCAGTGTTCCTAGCAGCTCTGCTGGATTTTGACAGATAGTGCATTTAAATTTAAAGTTTAAAACGCCGTCAGTTTGGTGGCTGCACGGTTTGTTATTCTCAAGTGGGTTCCCTTAGAGCCAGGTGGCTTGTGAGCTGGTGTGCAGGCTGTCTGCGGGCACCGAAATAGCTACAGCATGAGGCCCGTGGTCAGGTCCCGTGTTAATATTCCCAACAAAATCAGGAGGAGCATCTCCCCGAACCAGGTACCGTTGTCTCAGGCAGCTGTAGTTCTTTTGCATAGTAAAAGCTTGTGGGTGCGTGTGTGTGTGCATGTTCCCTGTGGGACCAGTTCTAAAGCGGTTTGTTGTTGAATCCACACAGGTATGGCTTGCAGGTCATGGAGAAGGTCCTCAAGATGGCTGAAGGCATCGATATCGGGGAAATGAGGTCGTACGAGTTGGTCCCTAGCAAGAAGCTAAAAAGATACCGCTCTCCATCTGACAGTGAGTATACCTGCCTGTGTGTCAAAGGAGACTGTCGCTGTTCGATGGGCATTAGTGGGAGCGTGGGGAGCGCAGCGCTCCATGGTGCTGCCTCCAAAAAAGCCAGTGTGACAAACTGAAGAGAAGCCACCATCGCGCTCCTACTTGACTGCAGCCATTTCCCATGTTTTGAGGTGTACATCATTCATGCGGAGCTCTCTTTTTTTTTTTTGCTTTAGAAAATATAATTTTTTTGTTGAAATTACCAGGTAATTGATTTTCCCTAGTGATAATGTTAGGAAATTGAATCTATGAAATTAAATTCCTGTTTGCCCTTCTTCACTGTGCTCAGGGGTGATGTTCTGACCTGAGAAGGGATTGTACGTGTGCATGGAGATGTGGGGTTCAGCTGATTGATGTTGAGTTTCGACCTGCCTGCAGCACTAGAGGGTGAGGTGGGGGGACTTTATTTATTTATTTCCCCTCCCCACTGGGTATGAAAGAGTCCTGCATATGTCAGCCCATGCCCAGGGTCTCAGGGATTGATGTTTGTTCCAGCTGTAGCTTTTCCAGTGGAGGAAATGCATCAGGCAGAGAGGGCTGGCAGTTCAAGGGCTCCATCCGCTGGCTCCTTCAGAGCTCCCTGCCCTCACGTGCAGGTTGTGGATGTGAGCAGGCAGGCTCTTGCTTCGTGAGGCAGCATCAGTCAGTAGTTTGCCTGTTGAAAGCATATATGGTCCGACGGCGCAGGACTGCTCCAGGCCTGGATATAATCCCTAGCTCTGCCGAAGTTTCTTCACTTACTTTGACACCCAGCAACCTTTCTGTGCTTCCATGGGCCGGCTGCAAAACTGACAAAAATACTGCGTTTCTCCCATGTTTTGTGTGTCTCTTGGGCAGCAGCTCTGAGGGGAAGGGTGCTCTATTGCATGTTGCACAGGCAGCATAAAGAGCTGTTCTGCCGGTGAGAGCCTTTAGATGCTGCTGCAGTGCAATCGTCAAAACACTGAACTGAGCAGGAAAAGTAAACCTTGCCATAATTCATCAAAACTGCCAACTGAGGGATTCAACACATGTGTAAGAGCTTTGTCACCTGATTTAAACACGAAGGCCTATTTATGCTGTATGTGAAGTGTTGTTTTTTTTAAATCTGCAATGAGCTAGGCTATGATAAATATGCTATGGTAGCGTGATGTCTAGACAGATGTGTTGCCTGACCTATATTACGGTTGCACACGTTGGCATTAGATAAGGCAGCTCGTTCCAAGGCGCTGAGGTGGCCTTTTGCTCTTCTGATGAAATTACAAGCAAGTCCTGCTTCAGCGTGTGGGGGCTAAAATCTTTCACAGGAGAAGTCTTGTATAACCGTCTTTTAGATGTAATGTATTTGCTTATCAGCTATTTGATTCTCATTTTCTGTGGTGGCTGTGCATATCAGGATATTGTGCCTCATTTGCATTTCTTCTGGTTAAGAAACAAGAGGTCTCTAATGTGCAGTGGGCACCCCCAGCCACTGCAGCCGTCACCTGGGGCTTGGGCAGATTTCTCCATGTTTGGTATCCTTTAGTCAAAGGTAGTTATATTTACAGAAAATACACTTCTATTAACACTCATTAACAGCCCTGCGTGTTTTGGAAGAGAGGGTTCAGTATCACTGTGTTTCTCCACACAGAAGACCTGAGAAGACCTGAAGATAAAGTAGTTTATCTGGGATCATCCCACAGCCCTGCGGCAGAGTCGGAGCTGAGGCTGTAGTCCCACTCTGGTGTTCCGTCTTATTGGCTGTAGTTTTTACTTGGTTTAGTAGCTTTATATGGATTAACTTCAGAAATGACTGGATGGATTCAGTGGGCAGAGCAATTGATTAAGACCTAAAACCCATATAACTAAACATGTAGAGATTTTTGTATGGTGGCTGTGGGGCTGGAGATACCACTGTGGTGACCTGTACAAAAACTAATGGTCTTATTTGATCAATTGTGAATGTCTTTGGAAGGCAGCCTCTTGGTTTGTGGCCAAGAAGTAGGGATCCTGTGTTCAGAGCCTGCAGTCTCCTGGAGATTGTTCTGTGAAAACATTGTCTCCCTGTCATAGCACAAATTGGTGATCTTGTAATTTTCTTCCACCCCGTAGGTCCTGAGCCAGAAGAGACTCCTGAGCCGCCCAAAAAGATGGTCCCCAAGTTCCGGGTGCGACCACGTTTTGAACCCATACACTTTGTCACCAGTGCTGAGAAGGGTGACAGGAAGGAAGAATCTCTGGATAACCAAATGCAGGAGGTGAACCAGGAGGCACATACAAACAGCATAGCGCAGCCAGCTGAAAATTGTATGAATTCTTTTGCGAGTGCACGGGAGGCGGATGCCCAGCTCTCCAACTGCGCTGGGTTGGGCTTTGCAGGCCAGGCAGCAGCAGCCCAGAAGGCTGTGAATAGTGTGGACTCCACCACAAGCAGCACGTTGCCGGTTTCTGTTTCTCCTTCAACTGTCCAGTCTGCGTCAGAGACTTTCCCTCCGTCAGCTATAATGCTGAAGCAGAGTTTTATCGAGAAACTGTCAGCAGCTGTCTGGAAAAATCTTACTAACCCAGATGCAAACACTGGGACTGATAAAATTAACTTTACTTATCTTTTGACGCGTTCAATTCAGGCATGCAAGACAAATCCTGAATATATTTATGTTCCTCTGAAAGAAATCGCCCCTGCTGACCTCCCCAAGAGCAAGAAGCTCCTAACAGATGGCTTTGCTTGTGAAGTGCGATGTCAGAACGTCTACCTGGCCACCGGTTATGCCGGCAGCAAAAACGGATCCAGGGATCGTGCCGCGGAGCAGGCAGTCAAGCTGCTGAAGAAGTCTGTGGAGGTTCGAGTGGTGCAGCGGAAGTTCAAGCACACCTATCACGAAGACTTGGTGGTGTGCGAGGCTGGCGTGAGTCGCCCGGATTTCCCTCCTGCTCTCAAACCTCACGAGGAGTTTGTAGTTGCCAACAGGGACTGTGTCCCCATGCAGCCCGGTACCGAAGCCGTGAAAGGTTCCACTAATACCAACAAACACTGGACTAGTTTTGTCCTCACAGAGAACGCCAGCGACGCAATAGGAATACTTAACAACTCTGCCTCATATAACAAAATGTCTGTTGAGTATAAATATGAATTAATGCCCAACCGGTCGTGGCGCTGTCAAGTGTATCTCCAAGACCACTGCCTGGCTGAGGGATTTGGCACCAAGAAGACCAGCAAGCACGCAGCAGCCGAGGAGGCTTTGAAAATTCTGCAGAAGATGCAGTCAAATATAACAGCCATCAAGGTGACCCAGGTTCAGAAGGTGGGCTGCTCGTCGCGGGGCTCCGGAAGGAAGAAAGACCTAAAGGACCTCGTGGTTTACGAGAACTCCAGCAATCCCGTGTGTACGCTCAACGACACCGCCCAGTTCAACAAGATGACGGTGGAGTATGTCTTTGAAAGGATGACTGGCATGCGATGGAAATGCAAGGTGCTGCTTGAAGACGAATTCATCGCAGAAGCAGTTGGAGTGAAAAAATCTGTCAAGCATGAGGCAGCAGAGGAAGCTGTGAAAATCCTCAAAAAGACTCAGCCAACTGTTGTTAATAACCTGAAGAAAGGCACCGTCGAAGACGTCATCTCCAGAAATGAGATTCGGGGTCGATCGGCGGAAGAGGCTTTCAAACAGAAGATCAAAGAAGACAACATCGGGAACCAAATTTTAAGAAAGATGGGCTGGACAGGCGGTGGCCTAGGGAAAGACGGTGAAGGAATTAGAGAGCCAATTTCAGTGAAGGAGCAGTTTAAAAGGGAAGGACTCGGGCTTGATGTAGAAAGGGTGAACAAAATTGCTAAAAGAGATATTGAGGAGATAATTCGAAACTATGCACGCTCAGACAGTCACATTGACTTGACTTTCTCTAGAGAACTGAACATGGACGAGCGGAAGCAGATACATCAGATCGCCCAAAAATATGGTCTTAAAAGTAAATCTCATGGGCAGGGCCACAACAGATACCTGGTGGTGAGCAGGAAGCGGCGCAAGGAAGATCTGTTGGACCAGCTGAAGCAAGAGGGCCAGGTTGGGCATTACGAGCTTATTATGCCTCAGGCAAACTGAGGTCAGGTGTCCCATTTTACCGGAGACTGAGCTTCCTAGATATTCGATTGAAGAAAGAGATGCTGCATTATTTTTTTTTTTTTTTGTTGTGGGTTATATTAACGTTAAAGCCTCTCACTTCGTTAATATAATTTCTAAAATGTTGTTAGACCTTTAGAACTGAGCAAGTTCTGTCCAAGTATATTAGCACAACCCAGAAGCAGTAGTGCTGTTACTGTACGTGTCTTTGATATTACTTGTTCCTTCACATTTTAATAGTTTTATAATAGGAAAAAACACCATGTCCAACGAGAAGGAATTTGACATAATTTAAAATTATAGTTCCCTTATTCTTCTTGACCAAGGAAGGAAAAAAAATGCCTTTTTTTTTTTTAAAAAAAAAAAAGTAAAATCATAAAAAGCAGAGGAAATGCAGTCCAAGGGAGTAAACCTGTATGTAAAGTTGGTATTAATGACAAGAAAAATAAAGTTTTATTTCTGGAAAAAAAAACAGGATTTGTCACACTTTGTACAAAAAATAATATGTGTGAAAACTGCGTTTATTCTCGATAAATATATCTAGCGCTCTTGTTTCTGCTGTGTATGTATGTAGAGAGATGTCCTTAACCAGTTTAACAGTTTGCTTTTATTCATAGATTTCTGCCTTGAGTCTCCCATACTGAGAGTCAATCGTCAGTGTATTGGACTGGTAATTCCAGTGCTTTTTTTGCCTTGACATGTGCAAATACCACGGTGAAGTGTGACATATAAAAACCGGAGGTAAACGCGGAGCCCACGCAGCAAAGATGCTCCTGGAGCTTGTGGGGACTGTTATATAACTTATTTTTTTTACTTCCAATATAAGCTCTTTAATCCCCAGCAAAATCAAATCTGTGCCTAATTATTTCTGTGCTCCATTACTGTACCTGTGCTCGTGTATGTCAAGGGCGATGGACAAGTAAAGGTTCTGGTGTTGCTCCGACGTGTGGTGTGAGTGTGGCCTCTCTCCTTGCCCAGGGGGACACGCTGCTTCCTCGGCCTTGCGGGAACGCTGGCGTCCTGCTTGGGAAACAGGCTGGGAATTGACCTTGGAGGAGCCAAGAGTGAGACGTGCCGAGAGGTGCTGGGTTGTTTCTGTCACCGCCGGGGCTGCTGGTGATTCTTGAGTGCGGGTCTTGTCTGTTCTCCTCTTGCCTTGTGTCTCAGCAATCGCTTCTGGTTTTCTGCTGCCTGTATTTTGCCTCTCCATCTTCTTACATCATCCTCTGCTTTTTTCCCCCCCACCTACTGTTTCCCCTTTAAATACTTTCAGGGCTGAGGAGAGGGCGGCTGATCTCTACTGATGAAGCAGAATTTCCTGGCGATGCGCAGTTAGAGGCGTTTTCATCCCCTCAGTGTGAAAAGGAAGAGGCTGCCCTGGCAGGTAAGACCCTCCTCCCTGGGTGGCTGCAGCTCTGCTCCTGCTGGGCTGGACTGCTGGGACACAGAGGTGCTGCTGCTGTCTCGGTAGAAAAATGACCTGGCAGTTAATTCTGAAAGTATGTTGGTTGGTTGAGGTTTTTTTGTGTGCATTACTCCCTCTCTCTGCTGCTGAATTCCGCTCTCCAGAGCACTGGGCTCTAGCAGATGGTGATGTAGGAGTGGAAGAAGCCTGGTACTTTCTAGGCAGATATTCCTGCAAGCAGGAGTGCAGCCCCCCCCACCTCCCGCCTCACTTGGCCTTGCAGCCGGTCTCCGGTGCCTGGTGAGGCAGAGAAAGGCAGAATGAACACCGCTGCCATGTTTGGGGTGAAAAATGCCTCTTTGGGGGGCGGGGAGAAGCCACAAAACAGGCTAAAGGTAAGGGCAGCTCCGCATGGGTAGCTGTCTGTGAGTCTGTAGGACACTGCGTTCCTGTCCTGGGTCGCGGCTGTGGGGAGTGGTACCTGTCACAGTGACACCCTGACCTAAGGGGTGTAAAGGTGAGGGTTTGGTTATCTGTTGGGTGTTTTTCCGCCCCCCCAGCTCGGTGCTGCTTTCCTTTCTGGCTGCCTTAAGAGTTCCACTCCATCCTTTTTTGTTGTTGTATTTTATTGACTAGAAGACAAATAGAAAAGTGGAGGGACTGATGCAGGGGCTGCTGTGACATTAGAATGACTTGGAAGGCTCAGAAAGGGGCAATGGTTGCAGTACCCCCGGCCGGATTGTCCTCCCCATCAGTGCAGGTGCTGGGTGGTTTGTTGATGAGGTTTTTTGCACTGGTCTGTAACAGTGGGTGCAACTACTGTGCCTGTGGCTGGGGAAAGTCCTGCAGGGGGAATGCTCAGGAAACAAACTGGAGCACCAGTTTGTGCTTTGGTTCCAGCTTTGGTTATGTGTCAGTCACTTTATAGCCTGTTCTCTCCCTCAGAAGACAGAAGGAAAATAAATATGGTTTCTGTATCAATTCATTACTGAGCCCATTAAGTTGCTGTAGCTAAATCATTATCGTAGACTTCTTTTCTGTTGACAGTTCACTCACAGACATGAGGTAGTGCTGAGCTGCCTGCAAATGTGGTTTTTTTTCTTTGCTAAGACTTGTGTCTATTTCTCCCTTTCTCTGCTAGTTTGTGGGTCTTTCCTCCTTTGCCCTCTTTCCTCCTCCTGGCAGGAATGGCTGTTTATTGTCCCCACACAACAACTGGCACAGCCTCTGCCCAAGCACAGCGACAGCCCCGAGGGTGAGGAAGCGTTTCACGGTCCTGCCACGAGAGTCTGCCTGGAGCTGGATCCCATCCCGGTTAAAATAACCACAGTTAAACACCTCTTGCCTATTTATACAATAAGCACTAAGGTTACACTTTATTTACAACTTCTCAAAAATGTACAGTTTCTTACATGGGTTACTTGTGCAAAGTTAAACTTCTCGACAGACCAATGTGCACACGAAAGACACTGGAACAGTGGACAACACAATTGTAGGTTTCATCCCACACTGCTGCTTAAGGTACTGTATCCAAATGTAGAAACTTAGCCTTACAAAAAAAGTGAGTCTGGACTTACAAATGTTTGTTGTTTTTTTTTCAGAGTTGAAAAAATACTTTCATAAAAGGGCGGGGAAACTAACTCAAGCATGCAGCAGGAGCTCACAGGAACCACATGGTAATTGATGAAGAGCAGGAACTGCAGCCTCAAGTGCCTACCCCATACTTAATTCACACTTTTCCGCAAGGCAAAGTCAGATCCCAAAGAACTTATCTTCCTCAGCTAAAGATAAGGGGGGCGGGAAAAAGACACTGAACGAGAGTAATTCCACTGCTGGAACACTTCAGGTTTTACCTCTTCTTGATGTGGAAGGTCTTTTCGCTCAGAGTACCACAGCTCTACCTGGTTTTGTCCAGTAATGCCTCAGTGACAGGACTATAGAAACTTAGCGAAGCAGTCTCTGTAGGCATGTCCTTTAAAATAAAATAATAAAAAAAAAAGGGTTTTGTTTCTCACCCTAAGCACAGATCAAAGTACCACAACTGTAGTGATTTATGTATATCTGTACATAAATCTTGCATGTGAAGTGCAGAAGTAACTAGCATTCACGGTCTTACTAAATATGTGAATTTGAATCAATTTAAGAGTTTTTGTTTATATTTTTTTTCTCCATGAGCAAGAAGTCGACAAACTGATACAAAAGGGAAACGAGGTTATTTCTTCACTCCGTACTTACAAATGCAGTGGGGTCTAAACCAATAGTAGAGGTAAATGACCAGCCTGGACAGATCAGCACTTTAGTTAATATCAGTTAAAAAATGTGTATGTATATAAACATCCCTTTTATCAAGCTACACATAAGCGTCACTGTGTATAACACAATTACAATTAAAAGCTTAGTGTACACTACAGAATGCACAATACTGCCCTAAGACTGGAGAGGGACCACAGGAAATGAATTCAGCATCAGTAACTCTTTTGCAAGTAACCCAAGTACAGAACACTTGACTTCAAAGTGGGTGCTTTCTGATGTCCAAGGAGAAGAAGCTTCAGCAAGGGAGGGTGGCAACAGCACAACAGCTATTCTGCTTTCAAAGTAAATGCTAGGAGGAAAAAGATGACTCGGACACTTTGTTTATTTTCCTCATCAACAGAGTGTTCATTTGCATCATCCTGGGTCAACAGTCACGCCAGCTCTGTTCTACTATTGCAGAAACCCGTTTTTCGTACTCCCGCTTATTCTCTTGGTATAGCTGAGCTGCCTGGCTGTTCGCTGGGCTGTTAGGATTTGGCTCATCCAATAGAGACTGTGCAAAGAGAAAAAGATTCTTAGGCACTCGAAAGCATGCATAGTTTCCCAACATATTCCTCAAACTAGCCATACTAATAAGGGAGAAGTTCATCTAGACTCGGGTAAGGTGCATTTCATCATTCCAGTTGTACGGTACTGGAAGCTTTCACGAGGAGACTCATTCTTAGCAGTGCAGGTGGTTAATTGACAGCCACACAGCAACACCCAGAGTGCAATCGCTGGATGGGTCCCTTCAGTGACCACCTGCTGTCACTGTCTAGTCAAGTTACATTTGGGAAGCAGTCATACTTTAGCATATATCAAGGTACAGCTGCTACACTGGCCCTCGGGAGGAAAAAAAAAAAAAAAAAGAAGATTAAAAATAAATTAAAAAAACCAGGGGGTTCCTCAGCTGTTTTGCCAAAGGATCCTGATTTCATTCTGCCTTTCATGCCCGAGTTCTTTTTACCTGTATGGATGTTAAGATGGAGGAGACATCGTAAGTAGGACTCCAACGATTCTGAAGAATATCCAGACATATACTACCGTCTGCATAGACTAGAAGAGGTTGAAAAAGAATGGCTTAAAAGAGAAGTTGTACAGCTGCTCAGGTTTTAACTAGTACTGCCTGAGCCTGAAAGCCCATGTACTGACAAACACTACAAAAGTCAAAAGCCTCTGGCAGACTCAAATCCAGCAAACAGGGCTGTAGGTAGGAAGAGGTGAAGTCTGTCACCAACAGCTGCCTGAGGCATTTCAACTCAACCCCTGCTTGTTCTTCAGCATCAAGCTTCTCTGGGTCATTGCAACTACCACTATGCACAACCAGGAATAGATCTTAAGAGAAAAAAAAATTAAGCTAAAAAGGTGTTTACACGTAAGTTTTCCCCACAAAGTATCTCCAACAGTCAGCCTAGTCACCTTTCTCACGGCAGCTTTTCAAGAACCCTCCCTCAGTGCACTTTGCCCACACACACTTACTTGCTGCATTTGAAAGCTTCTGGCATTTCTTCACAAAGCTAGTATTTGTTTGGAGGCAGCGACTACATCTCCAACCTTTAATTACCGAGGAAGGGGACTAATTAAATGATCTTACTATCACTAGCTATAGTTGGAAACTAACACTACATTTCAAGGTCTATCATTCTTCTAAGCATTTTTGGGAAGTGATGGAAGACAACTGCACCCAGCAGTGTCGTCACAGTGCGTATGCAATCCCTATAGACAGAAGGCCAAGGCACTGCTATTTAAGTACAAAATATTCTTCTGTAAGGTCTGACAACAGGCAGTTGAGAGAGAACATCTCATCAATACTGTGCTGTAACACCTGGCAGGTAAAAGACTCCTTTAATCACCCCTTTCATTTCAAGCCTGAGCACTGCTCACATATTCATCCTTACCAGAACTACTCAGAACCACACTGGAATTTTGCTAGCTCATTAGACAGCAGAAGCTTACAATAAATACACCTCATCTTACAGCGCTGTAACTGAAAAAAAAAAAAACCACCAACCAAAAACCCAGCATCGCTTAAGTACTTACCATTTGGATGAAACATTTTAGAGACAAATCTAACAGTAGGTGGCTTATTTGGATATTCTTCTGTGAATTCTATTGTAAGTTTGAAGGTTCCTGGAGTTGAAAGAGAGATAAGTAACCTTTATTCAGAAGGAATTTACTCAAGGGATGAATAAGCAGCATCGCTTTACACGCACAAGATGATACAACTGTGCTCATCTATGCACGTTGGATATGGAACACTGATCACTCAGTCCTACAGTGATTCTTCTACTCTCTTTGGAGTTAATCATTAACTCTGAAGTCCTAGACAGCACTACTCTGAGACTCTCCTGTGACTGAGTTTTATTGCCAAAACCACCACCCCAGTCAAAAGGTTTGTGTGAGGAAATAAATCTGCACTTCCACAAAGCCTAATCCCAGTGCACTGTGAAAACAACACAAGTGGGTGTATAACCATCTGTGGAACAGGCCATGATTTAGTTAAGTCCTAGAGACTGGAATATGCTATTATGACATGGGCCTTCTAACTTATTTCCTGTTTACATTTCAAGAAAAAATATTTTTAAATCAACAACGGTAAGGTAATCAGGTCTTACTGTAGAAAAGTAGTCTTGAAAGCAGTATCAGACACTTCAAAATAAAAATCTGATCATTTACTTCACTCAAACTAGTCTTCCTTTGAGAAAGGCTGATTAAGCAGAAACAGAAAACTGTAGTTAAGCCCCAACCCAATCGGTTTAACAGCCAACAGCAGTTACTTTTAGCCCTTCTCCTCAGGCTACGACAATCTCAGAATAAGTCTGTCAACTAAGCTGCATAAACACGGGTCTGAGGGACCGAGCACTGCTGGCAATTCCCATCAGTCACTACAGAACTCTACATACTCCAGAACACACAAGTGTCTCTTTTCCCTGCTATGGCCTCAGACCAACCAATCCAGGAGGCAGTCTGCAATGTTCCTGTGTATGCCCAGAGAGAAATACCTCAAGCACCTTCATGTAAATATATAGTTCTCCTGTACAAGGAACACACCTTACAGTAACAGCTGTAACAAACTGCCAGGGCAGACATATTACCTTTTTTGAAAAGCCATTCTTACTAATCAGAGACAGGTTTTTCTCCCCCCACTCCCCAACACTCAGTGCCCAAATTAAAACTCAGGGGCTCAGATATGAAGCTCATCCTTGCTTCCTACTGTAAGGGAGTTTTCCAGCAGTAATATAATGACGGTATTCCTTCATTTGGCTGGCAAACATGTCCCAGCAACTGGTAGACAGAGAACAGATATTTTGACCCCTTTTCCTTTTTTTCAGATCAGCATGGACCTGCAGTATTTCCCAGGGACTCCTTCCTTTATAAGGAGATAAACGATAACATTGAGTTGCAAGAAATGAAGGTCATTGCTTTGACGTTCCAGTTTGCATATGAAGACAGAGTACAGATGCTTCAGAGCCTTCTGTACAGCAGTGGGAAGTCTCAACGTCCTAAAAATAAGTTTTTGCATGTTTGTTTTTTATTAGCAGCCTAACAACAGACGAGCAGAGAGCCAACAGAATGCCATCTTACTATAAAACGAAAGGAACATGAGCAGTATACTTAAGACTGTTCAAATTAGCAGAAATCTGCAGTGGGGCTTTCAAGGTTTACTCCAGCTAATCCAGAGGCACTGAGCCAGATCTGAGATGAGTTTGAAAGCCAGCACTGAAAGACTAGTATCAACTTCTACCAGCTGCCAACATCAGCTCGGGACTACCTTACCTTCCCAACAGGGTGACTCCCAAACAAGACTGGCCCTTTAGAGTCAAATGCTTAGAGATTTGATTCTAAATCTTAGAGATTCCCAGCTCTCCCTGCTGATCTGGTTCTCAGTAGCCTCCTTATGAGGTAGAAAAGCGGGCACTTTCTCCTGTGGAGGCGTGACTAAGCAAGCAGTAGGCTGAACACTGAGCAAAAACCATCCAACAGTGGCGATCAACAAGCATACTTGAGAAAAAGAATGCTATTCTTGAACACTGACTGAAGCGGGAGCAGAGGGGATAGATAAGATGGCCAAAAAGCAGTAAGAAGGGCAGTTTGGTCCTAGAATCCATTTAGAACTAGTAAAAGAAGGAAACTGTGTGTCTTGTGGTATTGCTTTTAACACAAATCCAAGCGAGAAGTTAGCCACCTTCCAGGTGGAGTATCTGCCCACTCAAATTTCCAAGTCAAGACCCAGAACAGCAATGGCTCTGGAAAGAGCTTCAGAGTGCAGCACAACATCTCATTGTAGAGATTTATTAAAGGAGAAATCCAGAGACCAAAGTCCAAGGAGGGTCACTTGCACTGAAAGCCCTCACAAGTGAAACAGGTATCATGACAGACAGTGCTCGGGATGAGGCCTTCAGTGTCCAGCCTCTTCTGTCACTGATTTTAAAGCTTTCATCTGGTATTCCTTGCAATTTGCCCTAGACAATCAATTTTAAAACATAAATCATCATATTCGCTGTCATTATTGATATTAGGATCATCACTGATCTCAGGAGAACATTCTCTTTTCTCTCTTGTACTTACTTACCTTGTTGATTGGTTTCTACCTCGGGACACGAGTCTCTCACAAAGCTAACAGGGAGGCTGCTCCATGACCTACACGCTGGCCCAAGTAACCCCTGCCAGAGCAACACCCACGTCCCTGCCAGGCCCTTCCCGCTGCCAGGAGCAAGAGCAGCCCCCTCCACTCCACTGTCCAAAAAGCAGGGATGATCTCTCCCACGTGAAGATACAGAATCCATATTCTGTAAGCAAGGAACAAACCATATGGAAGGCAAATGCCTTGCTTCCTCTGTTCAAGCCTCCTGCACGACGACAGCAAGGCAGGATACTACAGAAGCTGCGTTACTTAACTCTCTCCGAGCCAGGAATCCTGCACTAACCACAATATCATCAGCCAGTTTCAGAGAAACAGGCCTGAAGGACTGGGAGAGCCTGCATTTCCATCACTGTGACAGCACCACCACTTTAGACGCCACACACATAGACTCTTAGAAATATGGTGAAGGGCAGGAAAAATATCCCCGGGGTCCTCCTGCAGACACCTGCAATAGAATCCTCTTAAACCAGAAGATGGAAGCCATGGTGCTGATCTAAATTAGTAGTTGCTCCTAGGCCGAGTCAGCCTGCGCACCAAGTTGTGAAAACACCCTCCGACGTCTGGGGGCGGAGGGGAGGGAGGGCTGTTAGCTGCATTATGCTGCACAGCAAGTAAACAAACGTGTTTGAACTTAAGATTTTCAGTTCAGACAAAGACAAGAAACCTCAGAAGCAGAGACTGCAGAAGGGCCTCACCAGAATGAGGATAAAGAACAGTAATTCTCATAATGTTGAAATTATTATTCCTCTAGTTATACACACACAAAAATAAATTCACAGGCTACTTTCACAAGAACTAAGATATCTGCAGTCTTACAGTATCACCAGGAAGTGACAGAACCTAAAAAGGAAAATACAAAGTGACGTCTAAAGAACACTACCGTGCAAAGGTTTCACGAGAAGGAACTACAGAGCTCCAGTGTACCTTTGTCTCACAAGGGCCTGCACAGTTACAAAACAAGCCAAAACTCAACAGCTCAATACTGCTAGATAAAAATTCCATCAATTTTACCTACATTAAGCTAAACTGCATCTGAACTGCACTACCATTATCTGAACTGTGCTACTCTACTCACTTAATGGAAAAGCACAGCTGAGGCACCAATACACCCGTATCTCCAGGCACCACTTAGTATTTTGTTATCTGGCACAATGTAAGATCTGTCCCAGAGAAAAGGAGATAAGCATATCCTGCAACACAAGACATATCTGCTTTCCTGAGCGCATACTGTGAAAACACACACTTTGCTATGAAAAGAGCGATCCATCACACCCCGAGATTATATTATTAGATCAACCAAAGCAGCAGGACGGCAGTAGCAGACTCAAGCATCTGTTTGAACTTCAAACTGCTGTGAGTGCAACACGTCCTAAGTATCTGAGATAAAGACACAACGCTGCCACGGTGGCAAGCACAGACGAAATCAATATGTCAGGGCTCTCAAAAGCAGTCTCCAACCTTCTGCACCCGAAAGGAAATATATGGAAAAAAAGCCCTTATAGCATCTGTTAACCCCACACTGAGCTGGAAGAGCCTGAATGTGGAAACAACCTGCATTTTAGCACACGGCAAGGAGACAGCCTTCTGCTCCAAACACTGAATCACTCTCTTAGTGACAGTGCACCAAGAACCTAGGCAGCTCTAGAAACGCTTACAGAAGTTTAAGGGAACCCTTCTTTAAGGCTTACAAGATGAGATAACAGAATACATTTAGTCTACCTGATCTATTATGCCATGTTGTGGAATACTCAATTCTAAACATTAGACTTCCGAAGCAGCTATTATAGCAGATTCCTTAACTAATCAAATACATTAGAAAAAGTAATTGGAGTCTTTGGAGTTCTCTTAGGCCTGAAATATTTAAAATATCCAAAATCTCCATAGAAAAAAAAAAATTAAAAATCTGCAATTTATAGGCATGCCCACAGGTGCTCCCTCCGAGGGTAAACAGAGACAAAGGAGTTAGCCAAGAACAACATAGGAGTTAAAGAATTTTTCCTGCGCTTTTGGCATGAGTCATGGAGATCTAGGATTAATTATAGCCCGCACTGAAAGTATCTTAAAAAAATAAATGCATTAGTGATTTCAGTTAGACAGTATTTCATGCCTAACAAGTTTTCACAGAAATGCCAAAGTATTCATACAGCATCAATAAAGCTACAAAAGACAGTAAGGCCAGATAGAAACTACTGGGACCCAAGTGTGTTACAAGGACCTATTTAGTCAGCTTTTAAAGTTAAAAAGCCCTTTTAATCTTTAACCCTGAATGATACCAACTGTAGCAAGGTAGATGCCAAGAAAAAAAAAAAAAACTACCAAAAAATCTGTTCTGAACTTCCTCAAACATTCAGCCCATTTCCTACTTAAGCTGACTCACGTTGGGACTTACTCGCAAAACACTTCCAGCATCAGAAAAAACAGAACTCAAAACAAATTACAGTGGTTCTACACCAGGTTTTTGACAGTTCTCCAAATATAAGCATCCCTAAAAGCATGATCCAAGGTTCAACAGAAAAGCTTGGAGATCCTTAAGATGGTACATTAAACTAGGCTTAGAACAGTCAGATTTATCGATTACAAGCAAGCCCCTACAACCTAATTTGCAGGTTTCTGTAAATCAACATAGCAATCTAAATCTACAACACTTTCTTGGAATAGGATTAAAAAAATAATAATTTACATAAGCCCTGGCTGCAGCATACAGATGTGTGGTCAGGAGAACGCACACTCTCGTCCCCCTCCGTCCCCAGGCCCACACCTGTTGCAGAGCCCGCGGGGGTGACACCCCGAGGCCGTGTCAAACTGCAGCAGCCCACCCCGAGAGAGACAAACACCACGTAGCCCCACTTACCGTCCTCGAAAGGGGTCCCCTCGGGCCTAGAGGAGGGAAGAAGCAGAGCACAGCGTTACCCC
>JAHREE010000559.1:4511312-4540032 GCA_033628505.1 Tringa tobata | reverse complement strand
GTGCCTCCTCGCCCGGACGAGGTCCATTGGCCAGACACCAGCACCCACTGCCTGTGCCCTCCTCTCAAGCTGTTCCTCTCTCCCCCAGACCAGAAGGCATAGAGCGGCAGTTCAGAAAGAAATGTGGCAAGTGAGTGGCCTTCAGTGACTTGTACAGACTGCTTGCAAGTAACCATAGGAATCCAGAGTCGGAATGTCCTCACAGCTATGCTTGTTTCTGTTTCCAGGTGTGGACTGCTGCTCTTTTATCAACACCAACAGAAAAATGCTCCTGTGACCTTCATTGTTGATGGTGCTGTGGTCAAATTTGGCCAGTGTTTTGGGAAAACAAACATATACACTCAGAAACAAGAACCTCCCAAAAAGGTAATCAGCTTTAGAGAAGTAAAAAGGCTATCTCTGATTTTCAAAAAGCTGTGCTGAGTAAAATCACTGAATAGCAAGAGCAGAGGGGAGAAAAAAGAAAGAAATGGACCTCTAAACAATAACTCGTTTTGGTGTCTTCTCTCAGTCTGCCTTAAGTTTTTATTTACAGAGGTAACTGCAGCTTGGAGTCCTAGCACTAAAAGAAAGCAAAATAAACTTGGAAATCTAGACTGTGCCTGATGTTTACACTCAGTTACAGAAAGTTTCCATTTGTAAGTAGGTCAGATTGGTAGTCTGCACAGTGATTCTCAAAATCTGGCTCATCTATTATATGTTATTGAGTTTGTTTCTGATCATGACAGCTCTAAGCCCAGAAATCATTGAGGATAATTCTCCTTTAGAGAATTAGACTTGCATGAGAAACATTAAAAGCTTTGGAGGGGGAAGTGATCCCTAGTGGCACAATGGCTGCCAAGGTTTAACAAAATACTCTTGCTTCTCACCCAGGTGATGATGACCAAACGGACCAAAGACATGGGCAAGTTCAGTTCTGTCACAGTCTCCACAATTGATGAAGAGGAGGAGGAGATCGAAGCGGTGAGTTTTGTCTGCCCTTAGGGACAGTCACATCTGAACAGGGCAGCCATCTCAGACACTGATCAGAGCCAGTGATCGTCTCACCATTTGGATGAGGTGTCGTTACTTTGGGGTTTGGTGTTGCAAAGTGACGTCGTTATGTGTTTCAGAGGGAGATTGCAGACTCGTATGCGCAGAACGCAAAGGTGATTGAGAAACAGCTGGAACGCAAAGGCATGAGCAAAAGAAGGCTACAGGAGTTGGTGAGTATTTTCTTTGGTGTTGAATACAAATCCCTGAGATCTGTTGGCTTTGTACACAATCTATCTTGCAGATCAGACTACAAGTATAGAGAGGTCCTGGCACAGTCATAGGTAACTTGTAGCTTTGTGAGGATGACTTTTCCTTTATAGAGGTGTTCTATAGAGATGTTCTTCTAGTCCTCCTGAATTTAAACTTGTATGCAATTACCTGTAGAGCTAACTGAAGACCAGCCAGCAGAGCTTTTGCAGGGAGTCTTTCTGTGACCTGTTGGAAGAGGAACAAGGAGAGGGGAAGCCAGGCCATGGCTTTACCAACCAGCGCACCCCTAATGCTACGCTCTCAAGCCTGCTTGGCAGGGCAGGTCTTTGCCACAAGGCATCAGGTCAAGCAGGTCCTTGTGGAGGAATTAATGGCAAGAACATCACAGCTGATCTTACCTGCTGTGACAGGAGAGTAGTAGGTGGGAGGTGGGGGAAAAGTGCAGCTTCCACCTGAGGACAGAAATTATGAAATTGTCTCCTGTGCAGTTAGTCTTGGGCTTTTCATGATTTTAAAGGTGGTCCTTGTTTTGTACCTCAGGGGAGGAAGGAGTCAGCTGAGTACTTGAGGTACTTTTGCCCTTGGTGTGAAAAGCTTTCAGGGGTCAGGCAGGAAGATCAAACCTCATTAGAGCACTGAAGGAAAATGTGTCCAGGCATTATTTCATTCTGTCTTAATTTTCTTCATCAGGCTGAGTTGGAAGCCAAGAAAGCCAAGATGAAAGGAACCCTGATTGACAATCAGTTCAAATGAAACTCTGCACGTCTACTGGGTATTTGGAGACAGGAGAAAGCTACCAGAAGCTATCGCAGATCTCTCAGCAAAGCAGAAAACAGGCAACGTTCAGAGGCAACATGCTGCAAACAGCTTGGAGGATGAGTACTTCTCTGTCATAGCTGATACTCTGGTACCAGTTTTAATAACTCCAGTGGCACTGGAGACTTTGCTCAAACTGCCGTTCTCTACAGACCCAGTGTTACGAGCAAGATGTTCCAGCCAGAATATTTACCTTTGGGAAAATCTTCACTGGGTGCCTTCCTGAGTTCAGTGCACCTTTAGATACCTCTGTTTTTATTTTGGTAGTTTTCAAATGTGTAAGATTTCCATACATATACTAGAACAATAGGTCAACTGTAACAACAAAGAAATCTTTTACAAAAGTAAACTCTGTGCCTGTAGTTCATTTTGTTGTTTTAAATGTGTCTAAAACATGCAGCAGCCTGAGAGACGTGCCATTCCGAGAGTCTGGAACGACTCAGGTGCAAGGCTTGGGGATCGTGCTGCTGCTCACCCGGACCAGCAGTGGGGCAGCACAGGCTTGGCTGTAGCTCTCAGTCTCAGCTCCTGTTGAACATCGGAAAGCCACAGTTCTACAGAATTTCACTGTCCCAACAGATACAGCTCAATGCAAGAACGTGAAATCCAACCCTGTTTCAGACTCCTGTAAACAAAAACTGCCTGTGTACTATACCACTGATGGGTACAAATACATAGTTGGAAGCTACTGATTGGTGATTGTTTAAAGTAGAATACAACTGCACGTCTGAACTAACCCGTTCTGCAAAACATTATCAGTATTTGGAGATGTAAAATGTGAGGGAGAAATTGTTTTGAATGCACTGACCGCTAAGGACCTGGATAAAGACAACATTAAGAATTGGTGTGTAAAGTACTTTGTTTGGGAAATCATATTTTGTGTCTCTTGCATGATGTAACAACAGTGCTCTATAGCCTGTGTCTTTGTTGCTCTACTTGGGATTAAATACCATGTTATGGGTTTGAACTAAAATACTTTTCCTAAGGAGTTCTTACTCTACCCAAAGTATAAAATAATGCGAGCGATGAACAAGATGCTTGATCTCCCACAATTACTATGAAAGACTTCCTATAATCAATAAAGAAAGATTTTTTCATCTGGCTTTGTAACGGCTGATCGGGAAAACTCAGGTCTGCTTAGCTTAGGGATGTATCCTTCCTTTTTTGGGAAAAATAAGGTGGGAGGGAGTGAGCTCTCCCCCAGAGCTGTCAGGCTGGGCTGCATCCTTCGTGTGTGGATGTAGTGCCAGGCTGGGTAAACACGTGTTCAGATCAACTCAAGCAGTGCTGGTCTTGTTCCCTGCTGATCATCTGCTGATCTGAAGCCTGTTTCCAGAAGCTCTTCAGGTGGTGCGTACTAGTTGGGAAGGACAGGAAGAATGAGTGGGTACAGCTCCGTTACACGAACCCCTTTTCCAAGTGTGGTAGCACAGTCCAGCCAGGCGAGGGCCTCAGGGCTCCTATGGGAGCGACCCAAGCCCTGAACAACCACAGGTTGGTCTCCATAAAAATTGGGATTATTTTTTTTTTCCAAGCAGGATTCAAAAACTTTGAAATTTGAAAACAGGTTTTGAACCATGGAAGGTCAGCTGGGATGGAGACTTCTTAGTCTGCAGTTGTCATAAGGGATGAAGTACGGTCCTGCTTCAGGTGACACCCAGAACAATAGCTGACTCGGGATAGTGTGATTTACAGGTAGGGTTAAGGTTGGGAATGACACAACACAGGTCTTCAGTTGATGTGGGGCTGTGCAGGGGCTGCTGAGGGGGTACAGGAACACCTTTGCAGCTTGGTGAGGCACAGAAAACATTTGGGAAGTGCACAGCTCAGCACAAGTTGTCCAAAGTTGGAGTTGCCAATGGCCACCAGCTTCCTCATCTGCGCACCTTGAGCCCGGAGGCCATTTTCCCAGCGCGGCACAAGCACTCCTCCTTTCTGGCTTTTTGAACTCTGGCCAGTGTTCAGTCAGTGTTTTTCCATTCTTGTCATTAGAGACCTGCCTAGGTTGGCTCGGGAGTCACTCACGGACCCAGTCGGAGAGGGGAGTATGCAGTTTGCCACGCTAGCAGTCCCTGGGATACCTTTCCTACACTCCAGTTACGCAGCCAGTGGCTGAAACACCTCCAACACAGAGAATCTGATCCAATACATTATTACATATATATTTCTTACCCTAACTACATCTAGTTCACGACAATTTTAATCAAGTTGGGTTTTTCATTTCTAGATCTAAATGAATTAAAAGATGTTAGCTGACTATAGCAACAGGAAGCAGGGGTGCCTAGTTCAAATGCTTAGTTAAATGTGCTACTAGAATAGATAACACTCGCCGTTCTGCAGTTTCCCACACCCTGGTGTAATCTGCAGCATTCAGACCAAAAACAAGTCAGATTTTGTGTTACCGTAAAAGCCAACATTATTTTTTATAAATCTGTAAATACAGGTAGGTGATAGATTTGTTTAACTGAGCACTGTGTTGTACATAAGAACTTGTCCCGATGCAGAGGTATTGCAAAGCAAAGTAGCACGCGAAATGGAAGTGGAGGAAGGAATCTATTTCAAAAACAATGTCACAAACGGACAGACTCACCTTGGTATGTTCCGTGGCTTGGTCCAGTTGAGTTTCCAAATGCCTTTGTAAGAATCTAGTCTGAATTACCATGTTGGAATAGCTCTGTATGTAGCTGTATGCAGCAATGCCTTGTTCCTTTTAACCTGTAAAAAAACCAAAAACCCACACAGTTTGTAAACACTGAAGGGAGGCAGTAATGGTGAATCTGATCTCATTGGTGTTAATCACAGCTGTACCTGGAGAGCAACGTGGGGTCCTCTCCACCTGCCTGCCCGGGCAGAGTTGCAGGGTGTTTTGAGGAGCCCCGTGGAGCTGCCCAGCCTTGCTGTCCTGGCCCCCTAACCCTGCAGATGGCAAAAGGAAGATGCTCCCTCTCAGCACAGCTGCACGGGGCAGAAAGCCACCTTCAAGGGAGGAAGCACTGATGGTTTCCTTGCTTTGCAACCATGGCTGGTGCCTCCTGCCCTGGGCTGTGCTGAGGGGAGCCATGCGGGGCACTGTGCCCACTGCCCCACCATGAGGGTCTGCCTGCAGGACATGGCAGCAGCAAGCACTGACTGGGATGCTCTCGGTTCCTCAGTTCTGTGTGCATCCCCACAGGGAGATGGCACCATGGTGGCTGGCAGTGACCAGGTGGCTGGACCACGTGTGGAGTTCAGCCTCGAAACCTGAAGGCAAATTTCTGGTCAGTTCCTACAGCTCTCCTTGGGTTGTGCTCTGTGTTTCTGCTATTTCACCTGCTAGACTGGCATACAGATGGCTCGCTCTGACTCCCTAAGCATTACAATGAATATTAATGAATGCACACTAACTTTTTTTTGGTGTATGACAATGTGATCAGCTTGGGAACAGTACTGATTGACCAGCCTAAATCAAGCCAGACTCAGCTTTTGCTGCTGTTATCCTGAAGAGCCCCACAGGTTCACAGGGCGCTGCCAAATCCAGGCATTTAATAATATAAAATAAAAATTATGGGCAAAAGGCTGCAGGGCTGGGCTCCAAGGGATGAAGAGGAAGCCTTGTAGCTCTCCACTGGGGAGATCCCAGCCCCACCGAGCTGGTGGGGGGCAAAGACAGCCCCATCCCCGCAGGCCCCCGGCACCGTTGCCAGCCCAGGGAGGCTGGTGTGCACCGAGCCGTGCCAAACATCCAGCACCACTTGCCACCTGCCCCAGCCGTGACAAGTGTTTCGTGCCAGGCCCTGCGCGGCCGTGCTGCGTCAACAGCTCCTAAACCTGGGATTTATGGCCGCCGGGCGAGGGGCCGAGATGAAAGCGGCGTTACAGGCGCTCACCCACCCCTTCCCACCAGCAAAGGGGCCGACACGCCAGGCTGGGCACCACTCCCCAGGAGGAAATCACGACACAAGAGATATTCAGTACTCCTCGGAGGAGAATCCCTCCCCCTGCCGCCCTCGGGGCAGCACAGCCCGGTGGGGAAAATGCTTGTGTTGGAGGGACTGCACTCAGCTGGCTGCCTTGCTGCTGGCTCTTTCCCGTGCCTCGGTTTCCCCACAAGAACAAAGCTGCTAATCACAGAATGATACGGGGTTGGAAGGGACCCCTGGAGATCATCTAGTCCAACCCCCCTGCCAAAGCAGGTCCACCCAGAGCAGGTTGCACAGGCACATGTCCAGGCGGGCTTTGAATGTCTCCAGAGAAGGAGACTCCACCGCTTCTCTGGGCAGCCTATTCCAGTGCTCTGCCACCCTCAAATTAAAGAAATTCCTTCTCATGTTTAGATGGAACTCCCTATGTTCAAGTTTGTGCCCATTACCCCTTGTCCTTTCACTGAGCACCACCGAAAAAAGACCAGCCCCATCCTCTTGACCCTTTAATCCCTCTGTTCCGTGCTCCCTTGGCAGGCAAAGGCAGCTGTTGAACCCCTCAACCTGCTTCCCCAGATAAAGCTGACGGGGAGCTGCCAGGAGGGGGAGGTTAAATCCCCAGGGACCCCAGGACAGAGGGAGCTGCCAGCCTGTGCTCCTGGCAGTGGAGCACAGGGAAAACACATCAAGGGCTCTGCCCGGCATCTCCCATGCACCAGAGCCAAAAAAAGCTGCGAAACGTGTGTTTCCCACAACCCAAAAGCAGTAACTACTAACGAGTAGCTACAACCCATTTCACCCAGTGCCAGCCCTGTGCCCCAGGCCCAGTGTGAAATGCTGTACTCTAAGGTCCCACCACACAGCTCCGGCAGGACAGCCTGGCTCAGCACCACTACCACCCACCACCACATGGAGGAAGAAAAGATGCACTTACCTCCCTGTGCTGATGGCCCGGCCACCTGTCCCCCGCAGAGGAAAGGATGTCCCATGCTCAGCAACCAGGAGCACCTCAGAACGGTCCTTGAAATGCAGGAGAGTTTATCATCAGGAGGCAATAAGAGTCCAGAGCCCTTAATTAGCTCACAGTTTGTGCAGCAGGGGAGGGCTCCCTGGTGATTCTGCCCCACGGTGCAGCCCCCTGCCAGCTGTCCCCAGCACGCTTCCTGCAGCTTGTGCCACTGCTCCCTGCCTTTCAGGGGAACTTTCAGCCCGCTGTGTTTCCAGGCCCGGCATCATCGCAGGGATCTCACACCGCAGGAGCCCAGGGGTGGCTGAAATGCACCACCAAAGGCTCTTGGCTCAACGGTGCAGCGTGAGACCATCTCCTACCACGAGCTCACACACCCCTTCCCAGGGACCCAGGCTCGCCGACGCCGGCTGTGGTGGGACGGCGCTGCGCTCTCATGCCCAGCTGCCCCACTTGGATTTCAGCAATGAAAACAACTACTGCCCTTTGCAACACAAGGGCTTGTTCACCTGCCTCGGACAGTGTTTGAGATTGGTTTCAGTGATTGAGCTCAACCGCTTCCAAACAGGCCTGGGCAGCCAGAAATGACCAAAGGCGTGGGGGCAGCGAGGAAGGACTCACTGATGAGGGACCACAAGAAGATCCACTCACCACCAGAAACTAGGCAGCTTCACTGGGGCGGCTCACAGACCCACAGAGATGTCTGAGTAAAGGCCAAGCCACATGCATTGTCCAGTCTTGCAGTTTTCCCCAAACTGCTCCAGCAACAGGAAAGAATTTCCCCCTTCTCCCAGAATTTGGGGCTGAGACAAGTTTAACATCCAGGGCTGAGGGATGAGCCTGGGGATGCAGGTCCCTCCCTGGCAAGCCCAGCAAGGACAAGGATAGCCAGGGGCTGTACAGAAGAGCAGCAATTACCTGCACTTATGTTCTCTGGCTGGGTTTTAACATGCCCAAGGAGGTAGCTGTTTCTAAGCCAGAATGCTCTGCCACAATGCAGCTCTGCTCCTCCGAACAGCAGCAAACACCCCTTGGACATTTCTCCAGCTTCCCAGGCATTCAGCTCCACGGGGAAGGCTGTGCAGGTTTCATCAGCCCCAGGGAGCAGACAGGCCAGAGGCAGGACTGGTGGTACACAGCCAACGCACCACCTCACGAGAGACCACCTGGGAAAGTCCTTCAGAGGTGCCATTCCCTTTCCAGCCCACACTGCTGGCCACCACTAGGGAGGACACACCACACAGCGTCTTTGGCACCCTGCACCAGAGGGTTTACTTGCCAGAGGCTACAAGTAGTCAGTAAGTAAGAAGGCATGCAGGATGGAGATGGTTCATCTTCCTCCTTCTCTACCATCACTGCGTGAAGACCACCCCCACACACACACTGCAGAGAGAACAAGCATGAGATGAGGAAAGTTGGTTTTAGATTTTTATTTCTTCATACTCTTTAAGCAGAAGTGACTGAAATAGAAACCATGTTTGAGTCCCATCAGGGGGAATGTCTTAATAAAGACAGGGCAGGCAGTTGCCCCTGCCCCACGCCAACCTGTATAAATACCAGCCGTCACTTTTTAGTAACTTGACGGTTTTCATACAAGTCCACAAATACATATTACAACATGCCAGTTCACAACAGAAAAATAACTTATGTGTACTTCTTGATTTCGTCGTAGAGGACTAAGACAAAAGCACCACCCATTCCTCGGAGTACATTCGACCATGCACCTTTGAAAAACGCCTTGGAGCCCTCGTCCCGGGCGATCTTCCGCCAGCAGTCAATAGTGCCAGAGTACATTATGTCAGCTGTGGAGACAGACAAGCGTTAGGAACTGGATGTCCATGACCCCTGACATCCAGGTTGGAAAAGGCCTAACGTATCTGCCAGCTTCATAACCTCAAGCACATCCTGTTTCTTGACTGACTTTCTCCAGTGTTAGTGCATCAGAGGACAAGATTGCCCAGGCTCCTGCTGCTGCATTACCCCTAGGAGACACTGGAAGGACCGGTTCGAGCAGAAGGCAGCTACTGTTTACTTTGACACCAACACTTCCAGACCCAAAAGCTATTGCGCAGCCAGCCACGCCATGCCTGCTATCAGGGATGTGTCTTCTTGGCCCAGAGACGCTTGTTTGCAACATCCTTGGGCAAGTTCTGCTGTTCCTACCTACTGGCAGCTATCTGACTTGTGCACACCACCTTACAGGGGTGCTGCAGAGACTGACCCTCGCCTGACATCTGCTTCTGCAGCCCCTCTCACACCCCACTGTTTACAAGAGGAAGGGATACCTACATGGCTTGATGAATGCCAAGCCACTCTGTCTTCACCTTGGCTCCACCACCAACTGTTGATTCAGGGATACCCAATATCTCCTACCTGAGGAGGTAAAAACTTACTTCCTTTACGGCCAGACTGCATCATCATGCGACGACGAACCGTATCAAAAGGGTAGGAGGCCAAACCGGCCACAGCGGTAACAGTCTGAGCGATCATCCAGCTGACAACGATGTGGGTGTTCTTTGGGTCCGGAAGCATTCCTGGAGGAGAGAGGTTTTGATGAGAACGGCAGGTGAGACACCACCATCTGCCGAGATGCCCTACAGGCCTGCTGCAGCCCAGCACCTCCCTTTCAGTGCCACTTTGGCCAACTTACCCTTTGCGGTGTCGTAGATGCCAAAGTAGGAGGCTCTGTAGATGATGATGCCCTGGACAGAGACATTGAAGCCCTGGTACAGGCCCCTGAGGCCATCCGACCGGAAGATTTTGACCAGGCAGTCGCCGAGCCCACTGAACTCCCGGTCGGCCCCAGCTTTACCCACGTCCGCTGCCAGGCGGGTCCGGGCAAAGTCAAGGGGGTAGACGAAGCAGAGGGAGGTAGCGCCGGCGGCGCCCCCGGACGCCAGGTTACCGGCGAAGTACCGCCAGAACTGGGTTCGCTTGTCCACGCCACCCAGGAAGATCTGCTTGTACTTATCCTTGAAGGCGAAGTTGAGGGCCTGGGTGGGGAAGTACCGGATGACGTTGGCCAGGTTGCCGCGCCAGAAGGAGAGGACGCCCTGCTCCCGGGGGATGCGCACCACGCAGTCGATGATGCCCTTGTACTGCTTGTCGGCGGTGATCTGCTTGCTGGNAAGGCGTAACACCAAAACGATCTTTTATTGCCCAAAAGCTCCCTGGACTGGTCAGAGGCCTGTCAATTGCATTGGCAATGACCTAGAGGTCTTGTGGAGAGGTTCCTATCTACAGAAACTACCTGTGGCTCTTGGAATACAGCAGTTAAAGTGGAAAAATCACCGTTTGTGTGCACAGTGCTATTCTGCTGGTAAGTTCTGAGCTGGACAGTGCACAATAGGCCTGGGTCTGTGCACAGGAACTAAAAAGTAGTTTAATATAAAAATAGAGATTCAAGAGTACCAAAACAACACAACAAGGCTCGTGGCTCTGAAACATCCAACACATTTAAGAACTGCGTTTTTCAGGAAGTGTGTCAGTTAGAGAACTTCAGAAAAACTATTTTTCAAAGCCTGAAATAGTTCACGTACACACAGTAACAACAGAGGAGAAAGTGGGGGAAGATTTTCTAGTATGCACCTAAGTTTGCAAGATTGTCATTCCAGTGTATTACAGTTCAAATTGCACATTATAATTCTCTCTTGGCAAAAGCACGGTTGCAGCAGCATATTTTCACCTTTACACCAAAGATTCATACAAAATTATTATTCTCAAGTAAGACTGAAAAACTGAAGAGTGGATTCTGGAGTGTGACTGAACTGAGACTAATTCTGCATCTGCAGAATGCCATGTCCACACAGTATCACTAAATGAAAGGTATTTCACTAGAAATTCTTGCATGTCGTATGTATTCTAGTCTGTTTATCATTTTTGGCTGACTCGGTATCTCAAATTACTTAAAAAAAAGATCCATCTGAATTTCCTTAATATTTTTGAAGACACGGTTTATACTCTCATCTCAGTTCTCTTGCCCTTTTGCAAGTGGTTTTATCTCAAAATGGCTATTCTGTATTGAAAAGCACCTAGAATAATGTAATTTCAAGTTCTAATAGCATAGCATTTTCAAACTAGTTGCAACTCTCCTCTTCAGCATCTGCTTGCTATTCATACTGTTTATATCCATTCAGCAAATAAGATATAACATTTATTCATTCCTGGCACTGGTGTCTCTCACTACTAAACCCATGCAATGCACTGAGACGCTGGTACCTGTAAGTTCAGCACATTTTTCTTGCAAAGTCCCTTATGAAAGGTATTGTGTATATCTGCAAAGGTCACTGATGTCAGTTTTCAAGAGTCGATTTCCTTGGCTCAAAATTTTCCCTTCGGAGGAGCTTTAATTCTCTCAGTTCTTGTGGCTGTAAACTCTGGTCCACCCCAGGAGTTAGCTTGTAATTTAAAGGAGATTCAATATAACCGTTTCTGTACAGACAGACCCGCTTGCAGAATTCAAAGGTGGTAAACATAACACCGAAGTATGGGACAATCTGATAAAAATATATAAAAAAAGCACCATAAGATAAAAACCCAACATTAGGCTCTATAGTAGCATCCTTAGCTTAAGATGTTTTTAAAAAGGGAACTTCTAGGACTTCAAATCTAATCTGATCTGCTAATAGAGCTGTACTCATTTATATAAAATCAGAGTCTCACCTCCAACTAGGCTGGCACCTGGAATACTAAAAGTGAGAGTTTATTATTGGTATGTAACTAATTATAGCAATACTGTGAGGAACAAGGTCTGTGCTACCCTATAGATTATCACAACTTGTCAAATACCTAAGCAAATCCTAAGCAGCCTCAGCAAATCCTGGTAGGAAAGGTGGGATTTATTCTACACACAGCAGAGTGACTGAACAATTTTCTTCTTTTGCCCCATGCAGAATGGGCAGCTCCGGTGCCATGTGGCTTTGTACCAGCCAAGACAGGGCCAGGCACAGGCAAGCCACGGCAATCAATCACATCGTCACTCAATTACCACTCATTAGCTGACCTGTAGCTGACTCCATGTAAGTAATCCTCGCTGCAGCAATATAAAATGTATTTATGTAAACTAAATTACCTTCTGTTTAAGCTACCGTGCTTTATTGCATGCTTTCAACTCATCAGGGGCTGTATGCATTGAATAGCTGGTCGAAAATACTCCTTTTGACTTCTGGGGAAGTGGCTTCTACAAGCACAATTTTCTTTACAGCTCGGCACAACCTGTCAAATGACTGGAGCTCAGCCGAGACGCAGAACTTGTTTAGCTGTCCTAAGTGGATCACGTGCAATCCCCCGTCCGTACCCTGGCTTGTCTGTTAGCAGCACTCCCTGCTCTAAGGACACTCAAATGAACTTTAAACTAGTGACAGACAGAAGTCAAGCTTACATTTGGGGAAATACGACCAAACCAAGTTCCAAAGCCGTTTTAAAACCTGCCTGAGGTTATGCCTGTTCTGTCACGGACTCTGTCATCTAGAATCTGCTAATCAGTTTGGAAGCACGTCGTGAGCTTTATAACCCCAACTGTCCAAAAGTATGTCTTAATTACTTCAGGATAATCTTTGATTGGGATGAAAGCAAAACCTCACCTTGAGCAGACTGGGTGTGAGTCCACTCCAAAGTCCGAGCACACCTTTGCTCTTCACAGTTTGCCGGAAACAGTCAGCCATGCCAGTAAAACGGACATCAACTGCTCCGTAGTGGGGAAGCCAGGGACTCTGGGCCTGTTTGAGAGACAGCCAGCAAGATTTAGAACAAGCAAAGGAAAACCGAAGTCATTAAAGACAATTATTTTCTCCATTCTGGTACATAAGGAGCGCTTAATGCCAGGTTTCAACAGACTAATGCAGATTCTTCTGTCAACCCAAGAGAATCCACTATTTTGCCTTGAAATACAAACTGAAAAGGGAGTGAATTCACTCTGATAGGTATGAAAGAGAGCAGTAATTTCACACAGCATTTCCTTTTGTGTCACGTCACTACCAGAAACAAATCCCACCCCTGTGAAGCGAAACCATCTGAACCACAGCCGCATAACGCATCACCCCCGTGTCTGCCAGCTGCGGGGGTCTGGGGGGGAGGCGTTTCACACCTCTGACAGCACAGCACAGCACAGCACCCCTGAGAGGAACGCCTAGGGCTGGCCCCAGATCCCACACTGTCGTCCTGTAACCCTGATCAAAGCCAAGAGCGAGCTGACTTGACTCTGGCTGCCGAGGCCGCGTCCACATCGCAGTGAGAAGGGCAAAATGTACCACGGGTTGAATACCAACAGCACAGAAGAAAGGGAAGAACAGAGGTTTCAACTCAGGCTGTACAAGCCCACCAAGGGCTGTAGGTGAGCAGTTGGTGCCCATGCTCCTGTGTCTTTGCTGTGTGCTCAGTTAATCCAGACTAGTTAAAGTCAGGTTGGGAGCATCCTGCTGGACTGCAGCTCCATTTCCAACTGCAGGGCAGACGGTGTCTGTTCACATGGAAGAAGTGTCGTGGGTCATTTTTAACAGCAAAATCCTTCCTTCATTAATCTCCTACTGCGTTAGCACAGACAGGATAACCCGACCTTCAATAATCCCATCCTCATCCATCTGTGCACATGCAGCCATGGGTTTATTTTGCATCGACAAATCAGGGTCTCACTCAAACACACGGCAAGTGACACTTCTCAGTTGGGAGTATGCGGGGACCCCAGGACACAGGCTGATGACTTGTGTGTGCAAGGTGATCTCCACAGGGCAGAAGTTTGATAAAAATGGGACTTGTACAGTCAATTGACTGGTAAATATGGATATCATTATCCCCTCATTGATCTGAAACACCATGTGGTGTAGAGCTGCTAAGCCCATGACAAGCCTCTCATAAACCCACAAGTGGTGACGACATTTTCTAGATGCCTCAGCTATAGCATTTCAAATACTTGGCACTCAGATCCTGGAAATGGAAACAGATCAAAACTCATGCTCCAGGTATGTAAGAGAAGTTGCTAATCAAATAGTTTTAATGCTGTTGCATCCCCTTGCATTACTGGCAAGTTTATTGCCAAAAATTCAGAAGCTGACAAAAAAACCCCTCTAGTCACCCCCACGCTTACCGCATAGTCTTCTTTATCTACAAAAAATCACATATCATGATTTTTTTTGCTCACTTTTTTGTGCATGATTGAAAAGCATGTGCAATACTTCTGATGGTAGGTAACAGGTAAAACCATACACTGTCCTTCTGACAGGGCTTTGGGAGGTGATTTTGGGAAAGCAGCTGTCTGTGCGGAAAAGGAAGGCAATAGGCTTCCACCACATCCTGGTTAGTTGTCTTCTGGACCCTCTTTATCACGTCCTGGCTCTTTTACCCCAGACAAGAGTAGGGCTGAGGATTTAATCCATGGCCTTTTACACTTTAAGGAAGAGACAACAGAAGCATTTGCTTCTCTGAACTTTCTCAACAGTGTACCTGATTTGTAAGAGAGGGATCACATTTCGGGGGGGGAAGTATTTGAACTGTTCTAATTGCTCGCCCCTTTATGTCTATGTTGGCCTTGCTAACTCCATGGGGCTATGTCTGTTTCCATTAATTCCCAATTCTAGTGCAAGCTCCCACAGCTTCCTGTTTTAGGACTCAGAGAGGCAGATGTTGTAGCATTTCACTGCTTTGATTTTATAGTATTACCAGCCCTGCCTTTGCAGGTAGTTCAAGGTATCAGAGCTAGTCTGGTAGCCGAGGGTCCCTTATGCTCATGGGTCATCTGCTACAAGGAATCTCAGCTGTCTGCTTGGCTCTGTTACTTAATGGGTGTTGGGGTTTAAAAAGTAGTAGCTAAACCCAACAGTGAGAAAGAGAGGAGTAACTTTTCAAGCCTTAATTCACAGCACTTGAAACACTCCTGCACAAAGGCTCCCATGGCTGTACTGCAGAAGATGTTGAGTGCTGCAGCCGAGACTTCGGGGACCAGTTCCACTAGGAATGGTCACATTAGCACCAGGGATGCTTGGAAGAGCACACAAATGATGTAAGTATCCTTAAAAATGCAACAGCAGTTGCAGGAGAGCTGGATTCAAAACCCTGTTCTGTTTTCTGGGCTGTCAGCCAGTGCCCGTGAGTTTTTTTGTTAAAGGAAGTTACAGGCAGCCAAGCAGCGAAGAGGGACAGGTTTCTGAAACGCTTCGTGAAAGCAGGAATGCTGTTAACGTGCCATTCCTTTCCTTTTTAAGTACCTCTGTGGCAGGCAGGGTATGACCCGCCAGAATTAACTACATGAGTTTGATTTTAATCCTCTTTGTTACTGCGTACGTCGCAAGGGCCCATATCAACAGGTTCTGATCACAGCACTGCCTGCAACACCCGGACAGGCAACAAGCACACTGCGGGTTTCAGTAAGACTCTGCACGCAGGAAACACATCCAGAAGACAGTTATAAAGGAACAGGTAAGTCAAAACCACCAGATTTCTAATTTGCCCACAGACATAGACATCTTAAAGAGATTTACTGAGAGACAGTAACATTCACCACGGTATTTTCAGTATTTCAGTCTGCGGGGTGAAGTACGCTTTGCCAGTCTTTCTGCTTTACAGGAGCAGTATGTTTCTAGGACTCCAGACACAGTATTTAAGTAAGAATCGTCTACAGAATCTCAGAATCACCTATTGCAGAAGGAAAACTAAAAGCTGTATCAGTGTGTAGTTAAAACTTCAGTATTTTGGAACACAGCTAACGAAAGTTTAAAAGTATTAATAAAAGGAAAAAAAAATTAGGAAGGCATTTCATTTGGCACTGTTTTTAATGAAAAAAATAGCTGTGGGTTTTGGGTGGTTCTGCACCATCTAAGTATGTTTCCAACACTGCAATCCTCACAACCGCCCTGTGGCACCAGAGCCAGAAAATGGAAGTAACCAAACAGATCCAACTAGTTTCTCTACCTTTTTTTTTTTTTTTTTTTTTTTTCCAGAAACTGACTATGATATACAAATCAAACAGCTAACCTTGTTCCAAAAAAATCAGGTTTATGACAGAGATGTTTCATGCTACANGTGTAGTTAAAACTTCAGTATTTTGGAACACAGCTAACGAAAGTTTAAAAGTATTAATAAAAGGAAAAAAAAATTAGGAAGGCATTTCATTTGGCACTGTTTTTAATGAAAAAAATAGCTGTGGGTTTTGGGTGGTTCTGCACCATCTAAGTATGTTTCCAACACTGCAATCCTCACAACCGCCCTGTGGCACCAGAGCCAGAAAATGGAAGTAACCAAACAGATCCAACTAGTTTCTCTACCTTTTTTTTTTTTTTTTTTTTTTTTTCCAGAAACTGACTATGATATACAAATCAAACAGCTAACCTTGTTCCAAAAAAATCAGGTTTATGACAGAGATGTTTCATGCTACACACCTAAATGCAGCTTGAACTCCTTTCATTTGACACTCCTTGACACTATGGGCTGCTGCGCGGAAACCTGCTTGTTATGAACATCTTTAAATACTCCCTTCCCTCCCTGGTTACAGCTCTCGCACACTGCAGAAGGCTGGAGACACAGTACAGCACACTGCGCTGATAACAGAGTACCAACTTGTTAGTCATAGTAGTAGCAGGGCTAAACTGCTAGTCTTCCTACCTCTGATAGACTGTGGGTTCTCTAAATGATTAAAGCACATCAAATGCAGAATTGTCTCCATATGCTCTCTCTCACACACAGTCTTTTAGTAGCCCAAGGCCACCAAGTCTACTAAGTCACTGTGATACATCCCCAGAGTTAGCACTCTGTTCTGACAATCTAAACCGAAGAGGGAGAGATGTGTATAAAAAAAAACCCCAAAACCAACTATCGGCACACTCACATTTGTTAAAATAAACAAAATATTTAAATAAGGGTGTAGTGTCATGACAAAACTCAAGTTAATTGTTAAAGTTAATTGTTACCTGAAGACTCCTCAGACACCATCTCTCCCACTGTCTGCACCACGAGGTTACTGCCAGGAAAACACAGTCCCATTTTGGGTACTAATCTCACAGACTCTTATAAAGATTTCCACTTCAATAACCTGCCCTGGCCCCTCTCCTCCTCCTCTTAGGATTGAAGGACAGGTGTAGCTCACCACAGCTGCAGTGGGAACCGTGCCCATGAACAGGTCAATCCCTTGAATCTTCCCAAGGCTCACAGTAGCCACACAGGGACCAGGCAGAGACCGCTGACCCAGGGAACAGCAGACGCGATGCTTAGGCCACTTGAGCTGATAAAAAATTCCCACTTGCAATTAAGGACATTTTTGTTTTGCAACTACCTGAATTGACACCTACCAGAGATTATTTGGGAATACTTCCCTCCTCCCAATTAACGTACTTTTTCCCTCCCTTCCCTGTTCATAAAGTTTGTTGGTACAAAGATTTGCTATTTATTTTTTGAGTACACAGTACTGTGGGCACAGAGTATGAAAGATCAACTAACAGTGAATAGCTGCCACAGGTGGTACACTACCCTGATGGTAGATATAGTAAAATTGCTTTTAATTACATATTTTCAATGGATTCAGGTGTTCTACACTTCTCATCAATTTAAAAAGGAAAAAAAAAAAAAGCACAGGAAGGTACTTTACAACACAGCTCAAGAGTTCACACTCTTAATCTGCAAGCTAAAATAAGAAGCCTTTGCAGTCTGGGTTAATAAGGACACATGCAACAGGCAAGCGTAACTGCAGTTCAAAGGAAACTGAAGGACAGAGATTGCAATTTTCATTCCAGCTAATGCCACTACAGCCAACAGAAATTTCACTCAAGAGAAGGCTGAACACTTGAAACAGTATTTCATTCCTCTCAAATAAGAAAGAATTAAAACACAAATACATATTCATAGGAGGGGAAAAAAAAGCATGCATTCTCTTGGGCTGATCAGTCCTTTCCTGGAGAACTGCCTTACTGTTAGGTCAGTCGTATTTTCTGTGCCAGTGCTTTGGTGACGCTGACTGACCCCTGGCTGAAGCCCACCAAAGGTATTCAGGCATGCAGGAAGGTAAAGGATGACAAGCTACCAGGAGGCAACGGGTTCCAGAGCTGCAGGGCAGAGCAGCTGACCTCCAGCCTCCTGCACTCGAGGAACATGTTGTTCTTTCCTCTGTAACCTGAACTGGGGCCAAACCATCTCCCCTTTCTGAGATCAATGGCACCCTGCGAGCAAAACAGTTTGCTGCTTGCTCACAAGTTTGACTGTTGGCTTTAAATACACTATCCCCAGGCCTGTTGTACCCTGAGGCTTCACAGTTTGTTGCAGAACCCCTCCTTTGCTACCAAACCAAAGTTTTCCCTGCTTTTAACACCCGGGGGATGAAGAAATCTTTGATATGGAATACAGAAGTCTTTTTCCTCAAGGCAGTACAAAGCCATGGAGGCCTCTGGGTGGTTTCTGAATGCCTCCTGATGGCCCAGCTCAGTCCTCACAAATGGCTGCACCATTTTCATGCACATTAGCAGAAGCTTATTTAATGGTGTGAACCCTTAGGCAGACTTAGCTTGGTCCCAGACTTCACACAGTGAAATGCAAGTTCCCACATCTTCCACTGTCTGTGTAGGAACTGAGGGGACAATTAACATCTTACAGGGCTGGGGCTTCACAGAGAACGTATTTCCATTGGCCTTGTGTGGATGAAGTAAGGAATCATACCAAGTCAAAATAAATCGGATATAAAAGAACAGAGTGTCCATAACATTTTCACTCCTGTTTATGGAGTATTTTGCATAATTAATCACCTTACCTGTCACAGGCATGTCATTCTAAGCACTGACAAATGGATACAAGGCTCTCCTGTGTAGTGTTAGGGGTCGCAGTGACAGCTGTCACTCTGGGGACATTACTGTCTCCATGCCAAAAATTATGGCTCTCAGAGTTGTGTGGGCACAGCAGCAAACCCTAACCCATGTCAGGCCCTGTCTGCTGGGTGAGCTTACCGAGGTTCAAAAGGTGGGCTGAGTTAACCCTCTGATGTGCCCCAAAGCAGATTAAAGATCTCTGGCTCACGCCACCCAGCTGACAGAGCTGCGGAGGCTGGAAGGGGCTGGCACTACCACAGCCGGGGCTGGGAGCGTGGCGGACACTTCTGTGTCTGGCAAAACCATCTGGAGAGGCCTGCACCTTGCCCTCCCTCAGGTCTCCTGCATTTCAAACGGGCACAGTGTGTTTTCCCGCTTCTCTTCGGCAGACTAGTGTGCTGCTGTGCTAAGGGGCTGCTGTGATCCACCTCAGAGCGAGTATTACATACTTATCACACCATAGCTCCTTGGATGAACAGGGTTAAAGCCCACTAGACGTAGCATGAGCTGTCACAAGGCAGACCTGACTTAGATCAGCCTCGTCCTGCTTCTGATTTTCTCCCTCTTATCCAGTTTTTCCACTGGCACTGTTCAGTGTTTCAACTTCACAGGCAGACTTCACGATTCTCTCCCCTGGAAGTCTGGGGATCCAAGAGAAATGCTTCTGAGGTTTGTTCAGACGCACAAAAGCAGATCTAGGCTGTTACAGATGGCAGAGCCCATGTTACGCTTGGTAGCTTTTTTGCTGGCATTGCCTCAACCATTTATCAGACCAAGAAGGAAGGGGTTTTACCAAAACCAGAACCTGACGTCTACTACCTATTTGCTAATAACCAGAGGAGCCAGGCTGGTCCCAAGTTCAAGTACCACCCAGGGCATGGGGTCCTGGCTGATGCCTGAACCCTAGCAGCAAGGAGAAGGGGAGCGTGAGATCACAGGGAGAAGTAAGAAAAGTGAGAACTCACACTGCAGCCTCACGCTTAGGAGAAATATTTTAGGAGTTTTGTCTCTGTGCACTTGTTTTCACAAAACTTGAAGGAAGTCAATATCGCTACAACCTCCACTCTTCTGTCAAGTTTAGTTGAAGTTGGATAGCAAGATCAAAAGTTACTGGGGGCAAGGACAGACAGCTAGCAACCACATAAGCCTCACTTCCACAGGAAATGAGACTAAAAGTAGCAATATTGCTCCTTATTTTTCCACACTATGGAATTTGCCACTCTGTGTGGTCAAACAGCTCTGTCTCTGAACATTTTCAAGGCTCAGGCTCCCATGCCGTTCACTATGAAAGGGTCTCCTTGCATGAAGTCTCAGAGCACGTATGCTTTTTGAGATGTCGTGTGAACCACATAACCCAAAAAGGATTTCTTATTTTTAAACCAGGTCATGACTTCAATAACTTTCATATTCCCAGCTGACAAGAGCAGAGATCTCACAAACAGCAGGGACACCACAGCTTGAGAGCTTTCAGAGGCTGCCATGCCAGCACCAGTGACCATCCCCAATGACAGAGCACTCTTCACAAGTTACTCACGCTTAAGCAGCGCAGGAGCACTGTGTCTCCTTGTTTCAGCAAGGAGAAGGTGCTTTTCTAATGAGCATTTATCACTTTCTTTTCCAAAGCTTTGTTTATAACCCAGCCACTGGGTTCTCACTAGACTGACTTTTACCATGCAAGGAACATAGGTACGGAACTATTTTTAAATAAACACTTAAATTAAAAGTACTACCTTTAAAGAGAGGCTTCGGTATCTCCTTTGACTGACTTCACACTAGAAATGTGCCAACAGGGCACGAGATTGCATTTACTTTGAACAGGCTACCTCACAAAGGGAATGACTGCTTAGTTTTCTCCAGGTTAATAAGAACTCATGGCATTTACATCATTTATAACAGATTTCTCATTTGCAAAGGACCCAATAAAAAACTCCAAAACACATCGCAGATTTACCTGCAGCTGAGGCCTAGCTGATTCACTTTTGTCACCGAAAAGAGGCCACTTGTTGGGTGATGCATGGCAACAGCCTACGCTGACCGAGAACAGTGAGCCTGTCTGTTTATGGCAGTGAAGGGAATTCAAAGGCTGGATTTTGAACCAGAAAGATCACTACGGAGCAACGCTTTCCCCAGAGAGATGTCCTCACAACTTGCGGATGCCGTGCAGTCAACACCAAATATGTGCTGAATCCTGCAGTATACTAAAAGTATGCTTATTCTATATTGCAAGGGTTTGATAGTAAATCTGTCCCTGAATAGCATTTACTGGAGAAAGAGAGTTTCAGACAAATTTTAGTCACAGAAATTAAAACAGATTATACGAGAAAAACTATAGGGACAGGACTGAGTTTCTGCAAACTATGCGAAGTTTGTTCATGTCAGCAGGTGAGCAGTAACAGTGCAGTTGATGAAGTATCTGTGAAACTTTAGGATCATCTTTGTGTATTTTGCCTAACAAACTTTTGGAAGCCAGAAGTTCGTTTGGAAGGAAGGCTGAGGAGTACCAGCCAGGGGTATCTGAACCTGCTTCCCAGGGTCATGAGCAGAGAGGGAAGTGCCAAACTTGGGTATTGGGTTTGTGCTGACCATTTGCATGTTTACAGACTTTCAGCTCTACGCATAGCCTGGGATCGGTGTCATTCTAATAATAAACTTCTGTACGGCACATAACAGCTCTAAATTCACCTCCCCTTACTGAAATGTCAGAGCTGAGTCCATTATGCCCTTATGAAGGTCATCACAGGCAAAAAGATGATGTGGGGAAGTGGAAACATAATACCAGTGCTTCTCTCATTCATAGGCAGGTATTTCACTACTTAAGGTAAAAAAAAAAATAGAAAAAGAAAAAAAAATGTTCTTATATGCAAGTCTGCAAGTCTGCACAATACTTGTATATTGCTTAGATACTGGATTTAACAAAGAACAAGATAATATGAGACAAGGAAGGAAAGCCAAATATAGCAGTCAGAAGGATTTAGAGATCAGTAAGTTTTTGTTCAGAAGCTGATCTAGCGTAAGAGTGAGTCAGGAAAGCATTTGATATAGAACACCCCTTTGAACAACCCTCTCCTTCACTAATTCCCATCTACAGATGCACAACAAAAGCCATATTTCCATGCCGAAACATGCATACAGTACCTCTTAATTCTCTAACATGCCAATCAGGAGCAAAGTGAAAAAGGGAAGACAAAGGAATAAAATTAGGACAAGCACAACATAGAGACTCACATATTCAGTAAGACTCACTCATATTAATTAACATTTCTTTTAAGAAAAACATTCAAGTATATTTAGCAAACACAGTATCTTCGCAAAAAAAAAAAAAGTGAACATGATAAAGATAACTCTAATAGCAGAGGGGGAAGAAGCCATGGTTACAGAGCAAATCTGACATCATAAATCATCACCAAAACACAGAGGAAGAATTGTTCACTGACAGTCAGCTCCTACTCCCACATGTCAGTGACAGAAGCTGCTGACGTCAGAAGTGTAGGATTCAGATATGTAAGATGAGAATGGATGAAACAAAATCATTACAACTGAGATTAAAAATAACACCTTGTCCTTCCTCCTGTAGCAGAATTCATCTTCTAGACTGTGCAACAATTCAAGTGCTGTCTAGATGAGGAGATGGATGGAGCTAACTCTTTGAAGATCGCCTAGTGTGTCAGGTAAAGAGCTGAACTGGATCTCAGGCTTATACTCCATCCCAGAATCAGAGGAGACAGCCTTGTGTCCTAGTTTCTCACTTTTTGAAGCTCCTGAGATTGCCTTACAACTCCCTCATTCTTCAACACCAACAGGTGGAAAAGTCTTCTTTGGCTACTCCACCTACTCCTCCATCTGTCAGATCAGCGGGACAGAGGGGAAGGGAAAGAAGAGGATTTTATATTGACATCTGCAATGTGCTGGGCTCCTCTTCATCTACACCACCAGTGTCCGTAGCTTCAAAACAAAGCCAGCATTTCCCTACGTGCACTGTAGAGCACTCACACCAGCCCAGGGCAGCTGAAGGCTTTGGTACACCCCTCTCTTTCTTTTTATCAGCCAGAAAGGTGAATAGCTAAATAGAGGCTGGTTAGAATATGATGTCTGAGGAAAATTCTGATCAGAAGTATCTGCTCCCCTATTTTCTACAGAACCCTGAAACGTCTTGAAGCTCTGTTTCCCCCCCCTTTATTCTCCCCCTTTCTAGGTCCCTTTGCATGATTCCTTTTCTGGTGCTGTCCTAATGACTTCTCTCTTCTGACCACCACCCTGCAAACCAAACAGGCCAGCAAGAAAGCACAAAGCAGGCGTGGTCCCTGCAAGGCTGGGCCATACCCTGGTGCTAACTGTGGAAAACAAACCTCTTGGATGACCTTACATGAGTTCCAGTTCACTCTTAGTATCAGTTTGGGAGTGATTTTCAACAGGTCTCTTTTCTGGACAAGCCTCTGTGGCTGACGTCATTTCCAGTACCAAAAAAATTATGGGCTTCCACACCGAGGCAAAGTCCTGCTGAAAACACCTTTGAAAATGCCTACTATTTCTTCTGAAACACCTTTGCCTTATCCCATACCTCTAGAATAAATCACCGATCAGGAGGTGTCTCTCTAAGCTTGGGAAATCACTATTCAGTTGTTGCAATGTGTCTGTGAGGAAAAAAGCCAACTCCGTTGTTGAGCCTTTTATCCATCCAAAGTGGTTTTAGCATATCCATTTCCTATATACTTAGGAAATGCAGTTCTCTTCTTACACTAGAAGTGCCAATCAGATGTTTTAAGCATCCCTTTGGTGAAAGATCACAGCCTAGTGGCAGGAAAATGAAAGACGAGTCTGTTCCGCTTCCCTACTTGCCAGTCAAGACAAAGCTGGACACAGAACTAACATCACCCCAGTTACAGCTGAAGGTTACTGCTGATCTGGTTATGAAAACTGAATGTTCAAGCAATCTATGTATCAACAGAAAATATTAAAGGAGAAACAGTACAGTAAATGCCTTTTTTTTTTTCTTTATTCTTTAGGGCAACAGTATTGCTGTGAGCCTAAGGATATAAAGAAAAAGAAGGCTTGTAAGGAGTAACTGCTTTTCTTAGACCCACTGATATAGCTGGAAAAAATGATCAAATTTTCATGCTCAGAATCTCTTTCTTACCTGAGACATTTTATGAGATACCTGATGAAAGGCCCCAGCTTAAAGCTTAACTTCTGCACATATCAGCTACATGAGCTGGTCTAATACAAGACATTACTTCTCCTGCTGACCTCCTCTGTTATGACACGGAGAGAGGGCAACAAAAGCTTCTGTGCTACGGGATCTGAGACCCATCTGAAAAAGGAAACCCGGGGAGCAGGAAAGGGGAATTCACAGTTTCACTGCCCTTTCCTTAGCTTGTGATTTATCAGCCAGACTATCACTTGATGAGGGGGATGGGGACCTATATAATTATGCAACACCAAATGACTGCTTTTTTTTTTTTTTTAATAAGATCACAACAGCTTTCCATAAATCTGCAGTCCTATGAACTGGGCTGAAAGAATAAACTCATATGCCACAGCCAGAGAACGACCAAATGATGACAGCTATTCACCATCACTCCACTGATGAAGCTCTAATGAAAAGTCAACATCATCAAATGAATGGTGTCAGTGAGACAGAAGCTGTGGGGTGGTGTTTGGTTTGGTTTGTTTTTTTTTTAAATCATTATTACTGATCTTTCAGGAGCAAGGATCAGCAACATAATGTAGAATTATATAATAAATTGATATAGTAAATGTGTTGCTGATACTTCAGGAGAGCAGCAGCACCAGCAACTGGGAAGTCACTTGTTAAGCACAGCAGCCAGAAGTAAGAACGAGGATAGTCCTGACCCTTCAGACTTAATACCTGCTGTGCCAGTTTCTTGTGGTTGTCAGTACAGAGATCAGGCATAAATGGCCGACACACAAGCTCTGAACATGACATCTCATTCATCCTGCCTGACACCAAGGGGACTGTATTTGACTGGAGATTTGCCAATTCTGAACTGTGAGAATTTGATGGAATTGCTATGAAAAAGAAAAGAAATAATTTCCAGACTTTAAAAAAAACCCAACAAACTGACAAAAAACAACCCCAAAACAAACCCCAACTAGCCTAAAAGCCTCTGTAGCCTACTGGTAAGAGAAATAAAGTGGCACTCATGATTATCTGGGTAGTCTTGTCCCAGGCTCCTGTAACAAGTGCCTATAACAAAGTACTAGTACCACGAACGCTCTGTACCTGCATCTTCCTCTTGACAGTTTCAAAGGGGAAAGAAAGCGTCTGTGCCACACCAGCTGCCACACAGCCATTGATGAAGTTCTGAAGGGGAGTGAAATGAACTATGGGTTCTCGCCAGATTTTGTCCAGGTTGATGTAAACAAAGAATGAGCCCGCAGAAAATGGGACAGCACCTAGAAAGCAAACCAGACAGAAGGTTTATATCAATGCACCGTACACTAAAAAACCAGAGCTGCTCATCACATAACCTAGAAAGATGGGATGAGCTGCTGGCAGTTTACACTTCACATTGCTCAAACCCGATCAAAATTTTGAAGAACTTTACTTTAGTCACTGGTTTACCACCAAACACCCATATTGTAGCACCTAGATGTGCTGATATTTACATATTAAAATGTGCATGTTGTCAGAATTATTAACAGTCTCATGACAGGGCAGCTCTTTCTCCAGGTTCTCTCTTTTGTGACAAGCTCTTCCTTCAGTCCAACCCAACCCTAGGAGTTGTACACAGTTGCTTCTTCAGTCAAGCTGATGAGGGATGCTTCTGTCCTCTTTTGCTTGTTTCATGCTCTCATCAATTTTTTAGTGCAATTATACATCACTGTTATGCATTTTTTATAATGTCATATTGTGAAAAAGTGGACTAGAAGTGAAATGGCATTTCTAAAAGCTCTGGAAAGTAAATAAATAATTAGAAAGTCATTTCACATAAAGAGAGACTATCACTAATCTTCAGTTTTCACATCAGTTATACATTACTGCTCATACTGTTTTCACTGAACAGCTGGGGACACACTCTCACACCTAGATAGGAATTAGGAACATTGTGTGATTATATAGGATTTTTTAAGAGTTAAATGGTGGAAATCTTGTATCCGAGCACAACTAGATCATCCCTAAAAGAAATAACAGAGTACTATGCTGAACACTTAACCATGCCTAAAATGCTACACACTTGGTCATAATTTGAAGCAGTAAAGCTACAGCAGAGGTACTGTCGTGCCTTGTACATCTAAATACCTTCTACAGAATAACATTGCTATTTGCTTTTGAGGTCATGTGAGCAAACAAACACACTATATAGCTGCAATAAACAATATGCAATGAGGTAATTTCCCCCCATCATTATTTTACCTAATATAGCTGGTGAAACGCCACGGTAGAGTGCAAGGAGTCCTTCTTGATGATAAATTTTGTAAAAAGCATGAAGAATTCCTTCGTAAGATGGTTCCAGTCGGTTCTGCACAATGAGCCGCGTTTTAATTACATCAGTGGGGTAAGTCACGATGGTTGCAACCATGCCAGCCAGACTTCCTGCCATGATGGCTCTCCAGTGGGAAATATGACCCAACTCATCCGTGAAAAGTATAACAAGTCTAGAGTAAACACATAAAAGAGGAACGATTAATGACAGTAACAACCAAACACATGAAAAATTAAGGCAGGTTATTCTTGGCATAATTGTTCCTCTGCACACAAGCCTGTTTAGCAGCAGGAGCTGAAACTTTAATGTGTATTTAATTCAAGACCTTACTATATATAACACCACAAAAGCATCAGAACCCCTCTGAAACAGAACATGTGACCAGACAAACATGAGCAGAGTCCAAAAAACATACCTAAGAAGCCAAAGAGATTTTGGGTAAATCCACACTGCACAGAAGTGCAAAAATGCAAAAGTTACAGGTAACAACTAAGTCAGGGACTGGAATATGTAACTCTGCAAATGCAATTTGCTTTGATTTTAGTGTTACTGAGCTAAAATACTTCCAATACCTGAAAGAGCTTTTCGAGACACAGCTTGCCTAGCTCTACTTGCACCACAGTTCCCAGCACAGGCCAAGCTCACATAGCTTGAGCTGTGGTACCATGCTGGAGGTCCAGAGCACCGATTCAACAATGAAAAACCCTTCAAAGATATGGAGACAAATTGTTCAAATTATTTACTTGTTTGCTTTGCAAGAGACTTTTAATGTAATTTTTGCCCACTGAATCCTCATTTATATTTCCACTTACAGGATGAAAATTGCCATGACTTAAAACATATCTGCAAGAAATTCTCTGTCAGTCATCAGCTAGAGACATTGGTCCAACCACCACCAAGTCAAACTTATCATGTCAGAAGACATACATAGATAACATCATCACAGGCCTTCTGAGAACAACTGAACCTTCCTCTGTTGCTTATGTTGGGACAGAAAGGCCCACAGGAGTACTTCTCTAGAGAAGACGGATGTCCAGGCACTATTATGCTCAGGAGGTAAAGTCTAAATTTGAAATTTTGAAATTGAAGCACAGAGTTTTAAAGGCCAACCTTTAAAGGGCTTTTCTACGTACACAGGGCACTCCTACATCAGGCAGAAGTGTTGTGGAGGCAGCAAGAAACAAGTAAAGGGACTTGAGTGGGGAATGTGAGCTGGAGGTAAGGAAACTTATTATGGTATTTCGGAAGCATTAACTAAACTGCCTAAACAGCAGATTTACATTCAAACCACATGGTCTTACCACATCCAGAACCAACTATTTTGCAAAGATTTACAAGACACTGCTTGCTCAGTTGATGTTTTTTCGCGTGACTGTTCATTTTCTACTGCATGACAGATCCCTGCATCTACTTGTCTCGTGCCCTGGAGAGAGCCCGGAGCAGAAAGACCAGCCAAGCAGAAGCGAAAGGGCATAAACTTATTTTCCTGTGTGTCTCGTACAGTCCCTAAAGCGACACAGCCTGATTTTCCTGTGTGTGCAGAAGTGCATGGGGAGGGTGGTGAGGTGTCTCCAGGCACTACCCAGATAACATTTTAAAACTGCCACGGAAAGACGACGTCTGCGCAGGGTGACCACAGAGGGAGTGTGGAGTCAGCTGAACCCCCCCTTCCCCATCCCGGGGCTGCTGACTGTGCCCAGGTCCCTCTGCAACTGGCATCACTATTCACCTAAGTTACTGGGTAACGTCTCTCTCTTTTTGTGTTTCTTGCCTTTATATACACCATCCTCCCACTAAAAATACATGAAAAAAATCCCCAAATAACGTACCAACAAATACGCATGGGCAGTTCTCATTTAATTTCCTGGTAGCCTACTTCCCCACTCGTAATTCAAAAGAACACCCTGTGCACACTGGAGATAAACTACAGCCTTGCAAGGGGAATACACTGTTTCAAGCTGAACAAACAATGAAGTTATTTTGCTCAAAATCAACTGCTTTATGCTGGTGCAACACACTGACTCTTCCAGGCACTTAATTAAATTAAAATCACCGTTTCTGCATCCCCACTGCCATTGTCCCTCCCCTGTTTGACCACCGTGCAGAAGGACACAACAAAGCTGCCCGATTCCATGGTCACTCCATCCGGGCTGAGCTGGGAAGGCTCTTGTTGGGCCAGATGAATGACAAACCCGGTCCGGCTGCGCAGCATCCACCCGGGCGAGCAGCGAGTTAGCCAGGTTGGCCAGCGTGGCCGGCTTCTCCCCACCCGGCAGGGCCCACGCACCGGAATCACCCATCGCCCAGCCGGGCGGACACGTCAAGCGCACGGCGTGCACACAGCTGACCCCAGAGAGAGGGAGAGAGAAACCCAACGCTCCCGCTGGCAGAACACCCTGCGGCGTGCCAAGGGTCGGGGCGCTCCTGTCAACGCCGAAAGGTACTGGCAGCAAAAGGGAATCCCAGGAAAGAGCCAGCACGGGGGGGCAGAGCTCCGTGCTGACCCCGCCACAAGTCCTTCCAGCCTTTACCCCAATTTAACGTCTGTGTTATTATCAAAAAAAACAAACG
>JAHREE010000559.1:4383010-4476536 GCA_033628505.1 Tringa tobata | reverse complement strand
GGGAGAATCCATGTGATTTCAGAGCCAGTATGCAGGGGTGACGTGAGAGAGCTAGTAGAGTCTTGTAAAGAGAGCAGATCAGATCCATAACCTGTAGTAGAATGAAAAGACAGTGTCATTTCTTTCATGATTATTTTGCTCATACACTCCATAGTTTAAGAGCTTGATCTTACAAACAGCAGTACACAGAAGTAAAGCCTCAATCATGTCAGGACTTTGATTAATTTCTTATAATAACTAACCTTGTGGAAGTAGGAGTGGCCCACTTAAGGGCAAGTGTTTTCATCAAGGTAACAAGCTGCAGGTAGGGCATGAGCCTAGAGCATCCAAGAACCCCAGCAAACCACCTCCCATCTTTTGCATAGTCTAGCCCAACTGCTTTGTTGGAAATGTCATTCAAAATGCCCCTTTCCCCTTGAGCCATTGTGCCATGTCCTTGCACCACATCCTACAGAGATCTCTGTGTGAGTGGATTCCTCTGCCTAGACCCATGCAATCATCAGAGCTTGTCTGACCCAGCTTTGGATGGGGTTTTATTAATTTCAGACCTGATGTAGCAGATTGGAGAACTGGAAGGAGGTAGCCTAGTGCATGTATTCTGAACTGCTTGAGATTACACTTACTGTAGATCTTTTACACTGTGTTGTCCTTCTGATACTTGGTGGGAACTGAAGGAGGTTGAAGGTAACTTGAAGTGTACTGTTTGGAACCTTTAAAACAGAAGAGTGAGTTTGGTGGCATTATTAATAGCTTAATGAACATGAGTTTTCTATTAGTTTTTCTCTCATACAGTATAAATAAATGATAAGTAGGACTTTGGTAGCTTTGCAGATACATTATAAGATGCAAAATGCAAATACATATTTGTCTTTCTGTTATAAAACAAATACAATGAAAAATTAATCCAGTGGTTTCATGGGTATAGATTCACTATTTGCACTGTTTCTTTGATCAGTTGTTTATAGTTTGGACCTTTAGCTATATAAGCTATAAATAGTTATATATACAGACCAGTACATCGTTAGTGCTTCAGTCCAATTCCTGAAGAATATTGCACCTGAAAAGTTACACTGACTTAGCAAAATTGCTTATCTGTTTCTAAAGAAAGTCAGTATTTGACTTATCATAAGGTCAACACAGTTACACTTCTCCAGAATGAGCTCCTACGTAGTCATAAAAAAAATGCAGCCCTATTGCACAGGTGGGGTGTAAGGTTTGCAAGGATTCCAGAACTGTCCAGCCCAACAGAGAATTTGGGCTTATATCTGCAAAATTCAAAGTTGGCTTGGTTCTTACTCACTCTAGTATAAGAAAGTACAAAGCACTGTTTCTTACCTTGGACTTTATGACTGACTCAAGTTTAGTATAGAGGTAGATCTATGCAATTATGTATGTTTATAAATGTTTTTTCTACTATGCAAACCCAACTTACTTGGATGTTACATGAGCCAAAAATAAACTCCTCTGTTTTTTTTAGATCACTGAGTTGGAAGACTTTTCCACTTAAGCTGTTTGTTTCTGTATCCACAAGCTTTCTGACAATGAAATGTCCTAGATTCCTGTGACCACAAAGATGGAGATATGCCTGGTACAGATTTGATGACTCAAAACTCTTTGTCCTTTGGAACTTACAGTACAGTTTTTTGGCTGTATTCAGATATTTAGGAAGTAGATCCCCTTTTAGACTTCTTTTTAGTCTTCCTGGGAGCTGGTAAATGCAGACTTAACCAGCAAAAGCTAAGTTTTACAACTTAAGAAGTTTTACTGGCATTGGCTTCTGCTTCAAAGTTAGTGTTTGTCTCCACTTGAAATGTGTCTTAATTTACCAGTCAGAGAATTTGCTGCAGACAAATGCACAGCTGTATTTTCTTCTACCAAAAGATGTATGACAGTCAAAGAAGAAATGAGAAATTGTACTTGATCCAAAGACCTGCTTAATACAGACCCAATTTTTTAGATCCTAAATAGATTCATTTAGAGACCAATGGTTGCTTAGGACATTTCACAATAAAGCACTAGCTGCAAGTACAAATACTGGGATCATGCATAAGCATTAAGAGAAGGGCTAAGATGTTACACAGTTTTGAACAGCTGTGAAAGTGGGCATTCAGTTAACAATACTTTGTGTACATGGGAGACAGTCTAATACATTTAATACATTTAATACCAACAAAAACATCTTTAGTCATTACTCCTTAATCTCTGATAAAATCCACTACAGTTTTAATCAGAACACTTCCTGTATCTGATACTGTTGAAGTGTTAGGGATTCATTCATATTTATTTATATGAAGTCTCTCTATATAAATGAAAGTAAAGTACACATTGGTTTAGCAGACTGGGGAGTTGATTTATTTTTATTTTTTTCCTGAGGATTTTCAGTAATCTTTGTGTTTGAGCTATGGACAGTGTACGTGGTGTGGTTGGTCTCAATGTCTTTAGTTACGTAACAAGAACATCAGGCTGTGCAGTAAGTCACACAGGGGACAAAGCAGTATGACTGTAGTCCCTGTTGTACACCAGACTGAAAGCCCAGGCTATGATAGGAAGAGTTGAACTCAGTGGAAAGACTGTCATTGATTTTAATGAGCTCTGGATACGGCCCAAACTCAAGAATCGGTGGCTTGACTTTATTGGAATGCCACCAGCATCATGTTAAGTCATGCGTACACAGACACATATACATCCTCTTAAGGTTTAAAATAGCTTTCAAAAGCAATGCCAATGCCACAAGCATAGATGCCATTTGAATTTAATCTGTTTCTTCTAAATTAATTCAAACACATTGCATGAGATTTTGCTACTTTACATTGTTTTTAGTGGAAATGCAGTCCTGTTCCCTCAGCATTGCCTCAGATTAGTTTCTCTGCCGATTCTTCTGTCAGTTTAAGGTCAATCTATTGTGTAGTTTAAGCATAAAGCTAAATAGATGTCTCTCCATCTGGCGAGGTTTATCTCCATATCTTTGGTAGACAGCTTATACGTGCAATGGAAGCAGTGCTACAGGTTAGAACTTGAAACCACCTCTTTGGTGAGCAGCAGACACTGAGATTTGCAGCTGATGTTATTAACAAGGATCATTTTAACTACTGTTCCTCCCTCAATCCTGCTCACTATTGCAGTTCCCTCCATAAATCTCAAGAAATGTCATCAGGTCATAGCTCACACAGCCAAATAATCATGCAAGACTCTGAATGTTCTTCTGACTGGCCAAAACCAGGCAAAACTGCCAAAATACATATTCAGCCACAAAGCTTGAAAGCAGAAACTTTAATGATTCAGAAACTGAAAATGAAGAGAGGATCAAATGTTATTTCCAATATACTCGTCACATAAGCCATCGCATAGTTTTGCTGACTCAGGAATGCTGATTTGGGGGCGGCTGCAGTACTCTAAGCTCTTAAAACTGTAGGAAGTAATGAGGATCTTATTTCACAGCTTCTTTTTAAATTGCTGCTTAAAAGCCTGTGGGGGAAAACAGAGGTTAGTGCACATACTTATTTTACTTACAACTTTGACGCCCTCTGTAGAGCTAACCTCAGCAAAACGGTATGACAAGGAGTTACACAGCCTCTCCTGCTTTCATGGCCATTCTTTGGCTTTTCATCAGCTGTTTGAGTCCTTTCTTCTTTCTGCTGAACATGCATTTCTTAAATTTAATTGATATTTACTGGTAAGAAGAGGCTGCCATCATTCATATAGTCTGTTAATTATTATTGCTGTAATTTGCCAGAAGATGTTACAGTAGCTTGCAGTCAAGTGTGTCCTTTCCTTTCTCCCAGTTTGCAGTTTACGAGACCATTTTTGTATTCCACTAGATTACATAGGAAGGATACCTGCCAGTGCATGAGGGGTTAATGCTGCTGTAGTTTGGCTGATTCTTTGCCAGTCTTGGCTCCTTTGAGTGCTGGCACTTTTTTTTTCTTTTTTTTTTTTTTTTTTTAAGATTCCTAGCTTAGGAGAGTTGGAGCTGCAGCCCTTACCATGCGATCTGGGGACATTTGTCTCACCCTGGATCATGGTATCTGGCAAACCAGCATCTTTTCCCAGGCCTGTTGCTGACTTGCTGCACATGACTGCAGCCAGATAACAGGGGTCTAAGGAATGTCCTTGGAATGTCAACATAAATTTTATCCCTATCATTCAATATATACTATTTGTATATTCCGAAGCACTGCTAATGACAGGAGGGGGGAGGTTTAGAGAAGACGCATTCTCTCATCCTATTTTCTTTCAAAACAGTGTCAGGATTTCTGAGGTCTTCTGAATTTACTCTCTGTTTTTTTATATGATGCATTTCATTATCTCAGGAGGAGGAAGTGAAAGGGTGAGGGAAAGAGAGCAGGGGAGGTAGGCTGTATGGTTTACTTGACCTTTGAGAAATGGTCCAAGAGTTTCTCTGTAAATTTAAACTATAGACCTGTAGTACAAATTGCCCAGGAACATGCTGCAAGTGGGGAGTGTGGATGAACACTGCTTGCTTGATTTTGTTGCTTTTTCAATCTATACATTATGTTAGTGTCTGCCAGCAAATGATTTAACACCTCATAGGGAGCTTGTGGATTTATGTAATTGACTCTCTAAATCTTGGGTAAAGAAAAGGGAGATGTGAACACAATGTTACAGAGAATGGGGTATAGAAAACCTCCTGTGCATTAGGAGAGTTAATGCAACTGGAGATGCCATTTCAGAATTGTCTTGTGTACAATACTAATGAAAGTTCTTTCCGAAATCCTTCATTCTTTCTCATTGCAGACCTATTAAGACAGACCTTATTTACAGATACATAAAGCTTTAAATTTTTAAAGATTTTGGTTCTTTCAAAGAGATAGTATGCAGCTATTCCACGTCAGAGTAAATTTCAAAAGCACAATGCAATATATTTGTGTGCACTTAGAATTTAAGATCAGTACAGTGAGCAAAAGAACATTAGACTGTTTATATACTTGTTGTTAACTACAGCATGTAGTTCTTCAAGCATTTGGTTTTTTAATGCTTATTTTCTTTTTTTAGGTCTATCTTCATACATTTTCACTTTTGGTACTGTGCTGACTGAAGGGTGGATTTAATGAGAGTTAAATTCCTAAAGCTGTTGGTTCTGCAATAATTAAAAATGATATCTTATTGTACAAGAAAATACGTTAAAATGTTAAGGTTCTTACAATAAATCAGCTTAAAGCAAGAAATCTGAGTCAAGGAAAGACTATCATTTATCTCAGAAGTTCTTGCTTTAGTTGATTTGTCAAGCTTCTAGGCTATGCAAATGGTTTTATAGTATCTTTTTAATGCGAAGCAGAATAAAATCATGTTAAATAGAGGAAAGAGATAAAAACAGGAGCATCCTGGCCATTATTATTGTGGTTAGTCTTAAGAAACTATGCTAGAAACAATACCACCACAACTTTTGTTGATTAGATTAGAGGAAAAAAAGGAATACAAGCAATTTACATGCTCTGATTCTGGTGATCACATTTCTTTTGCTCTACTGGCCTTCAGACTATGGCCATTGCCACTGTTCTTCATTCTGCAGTTATAAGGGGGATAGAAACAGTCATAGGGAGTGACTTAGATTTTATTCTACTACACATTACACAGCATCAGCATGATCATGTGCCCTCATTCCTCCAATGGGAAAATATGTCAGATTTTGAACAGGTTTTCATTTTGGTGGAAAGGGTGTTACATTTGTAGCGTGTATGAGACTCTTCAGAAATAAAGTATTTGCTGGTTTTGTGACTGATTCTGATAAAAATAAGAACTTGGTCATATCATAACTAATACCATTTTTACTGATGACCAGTGGTTATTCTGCAACATTCAATGGTATTTCCTTTGGATGTTTTTTACTAATATCCCGTTATATTTAGCAATTACATATGAATTCATGGTGAGAAAACTTTGCACAATCTAGGAAAGAAATTCAGAAGTCCTATTAGTGTTTAGCCTTTGTACTTGGTTGCAGTTGCCTTCGTGAAATATTAAATCTCATCTCCAGTGAGAAAATATTACAATACAGGTGTTGTGTAATCAAGAAAGCAGTGCAAATCCATCTTGTAACTTAGCTCATCAAACTTTAGTTGCTTTAAAATACTAAGTAGTCTTATACACATTACGTATAAATAGTTCTCAGTAGATGGAGGGCTTGCTTAGTATTTTCATGAACAGAGGGAGTGCAGAACAAGCATAGCTAATCTTTAGACTTCACACTAGCTTATCTTCAGGCCATATACTGAGATCCCCAAAGGCTCAGTTAGTATCATGCCAGACAGTATCAGTTACATTAGCTTCTATGTTATATCCAAAGGAGCTGTTTCATGAGAGGATCTGAGTGTCTGTTCTTGTGTAGGTGCTGATAAAACCTATAGAAAGTAGGTGACTTCAGCTACATGGAAAATTCTATGATTCCATGGTACATTGTGACAACTGTTCCTGGTTGGACCTGCAGCATTGGCTGGTATTTCACTGTATGGAAACTACCTAGTTGGAAGGAATTGCTTATTAGCAAGGATTCAATACCTGAAGCCAATACCAGTGGATCTCAAGTATGTTGTGTTTAAAGGCTAGCAATAGGGGGCTGAATTGGTGAGACTTAGAGTGGCATTTATCCTAAGAAAGCTGTAGGTATCCCCTAATCTACATGGTAAAGCAGAAGGATACTAAAGTAATGGACTTAAGTTTGTCATAACTGTAGCTTTTTCAGATACTGCTGATCCTGGGATGACAGATAGACCCATCAGCTCAGTGTATTACTTAAGTGTATGCCCAGCTTTGTGGTTACACTGTTTGAAATGGGAAGGACTAAGCAGAGATCCAGTTTAAGCATGTGATTATGTGACTTAGTGACACAGAACTGTAGTTTATTCAACAGTTTTAGGTAAAATTCTTCTGCAATTAGCTTATTTCCTGCCTCTGGGTATTTATTAGATATTTTCCCTTCCCATTATGACGGGAACAGCTCCAGCATATTTAAGAGACAATTGGGAATGCACTGGGATATTTAAAGATTCCCAGAACTTGAATCAGAGTAATGCATTGGACTGCTGTGTAAGGACTCTGCTGTGCTATGGGTCTGTTCTGGTGAAATTGGCTCAGTATGAGGTATTTTTTATTATGTGATGATTTTAAAACTCTGAACAGGCTGGGCCAAATCATGTGGTGCAGTCATTGATTTCTAATTTAACTCAGCGTTTTGATGCCAGTGATCCTGTAAGAGTTCCCACGGCTGAAGGCTGGCTACTGAACTTAAAGTTATCTTGGATATTTATAGGGTGCCTATTCTTGTAGGGTCTTTCTGGCTGTCCTTATTGAGCGAGAGAGGATGGGGAAAGACTGTAAAACATACTTCCAGGAACCAGGAACTCAAAGTTAGTTGCAGTTTATGGATTCCAGTTTATGGAATAGTGACTGAATTACCCTTCCTCAGTTCTCCCTGCTGTATCTGCAATATGCAGTAATACTATATTCTGTGCAGAGGGACACAGGTCTGGTGCTTGTGATTAATCTTGCAGATATCAACTGGTAGGAGTAAATTTATTATTACTTGATACTTTCTTCTTATTTTGCAGTTTGTGGAATGAACCAGGTACTGTATTCAGGCCTTTATACAGAGGAAAGCTAACAAAGAAAGCGAGATATTACCGTCGCCTACTAATTTGAGTTAAATGTCAAGAGTATGCAGTTTTGACTTTTATTTTTCTATTCATTTCCCCTTGGAGAAATAGAGCCTGCAGGCAGGACATTCTGGGACCTCACTGCCCTTCTCTGAAGGTTAATGGTCACTTTATCTTTGGCCTTGTGTTTGCAGGCACTGGAGTCAGACAGCCTTTTCCCCAGAGCTGCACTTCCGTGATTTCCCGTATTATTACTTCAGCCAACAGCCAGTGAGATGGTATCAGATATGACCTTCGCTTTTGCATTTTTAGTTCAGTCACAGTTGAAATTCAGGATGTTGATAGTTTTAGGAATATTATTCCAGATGTGTGAGTCCCTGGTTCTCTTCTTGCTTATACCTGTAAAAACAAATCAGGAGTAATTCTGTTGAAGAGTTGGGCCTACATTAGTGCAAAACTAATATACATGGGAAGTCATTAAACTTGATTGCTATTCACAGCACAAGAATTAGTGGCAATGTCAGTCTGATCCGTCTCCAAGGGAGTTTGGCAAGGACATTGACTGGATCTATCCCTAGAGGGGAATTTGGGAAGAATGGGGTGTAGAAAACTCAATTCATTATTCACATCGTCTCAGGATATTTGTTTAGACTCAGTAACTGTTACCTCTGATGTTTGACATCTAGACTAGGCACTGGTCCACGTGCCTGTAGCTACATACTGTGTTCTCACATTTCTTTCCAGATGGTCCTGCATATTGGTGCCTGCCTGGACACCGAGAAGGAAAAGTTGTGTTTTTGGAACTTAATATTTTTTAACATGGTATTTTCTTAAGTCAGAATATGTAGAAATAGAGCTCCTTTGTTCAGCTTCTGCACTACCCCCCCTTAGACAAAAGAACCACAGTTTCCCAGTATATAAAATATTGACCGTGCTAGTATTTTCACAGGAAATACCAAGCTCTTCCACTGTGTCAAAAATAATCTGCTTTTCATTCAGGCTCATTAAAATCTTAGATTTTAGATTTATGATCTTGAATGAAAAAAGCAGATACGTGAGAGGCAGCACATCCCGGCTATATTGTCTATGTATACAGGGATGCTGTTACTTTCTCTCTAATAAATGATGTATTTATATGCAAATCAGTGCTTGTAGACTTGTAAAATGTCTAACAAATACTTCTATCTCTTTATCTGTATTATTTGTTTGGCAATTGGTATTTTCCGACACTGAAGTCTGAGGTTACATCTGTGATCCTGTTGCAAATCTAGGGGAAATTACCATTTGAATGACACATGGCCTGACCTTCATCTCCAGATAATTTAGGAAGAGTTCACGTTTTACTGTGGGGAGACAGATGACAGATTTAGCATACCAGTATCTTTTTGACCATATTTTAGAATTCAGTAATGCATGGATACCCCATACCAAAGTTTATCTTCACTCCTTCCTTGGAGGTGAAGACAATGTGTTTGTGGTAAACTGCAAGAAATGATTCAGACCAGAATTACCAAACACTGGAATCAAAGAGATTACATGTATCGCTGCTTTCTTTCAATATTCTTTTTATTGAAGGAGCTTGCAGGAAGTCCTCTAACAGGGAACAACAACAACAAAAATCCTCCAAATCCCCCACATTGTACACAAAGTGTAAAAATAGACATAATTAGAGCGACATACAGTAATTAGACTCCAGAGCAAGTATCATGGCAAATCTTTCAGGCTTATACGCGTGAATAAAAAACTGATGTAGTACCTAGTTAGAGGCCCCTGACTACATTCTCTATTTTCAGTTTCAGAGATAGACTTTGACCCTCATTTTCCTCCTAATATTAATCACAGATGGATGTATAAACTCTGCAAGGCAGAAATCCTCTTATCTCCACTTCTTTGTTTTCTGCAGAGTACTGTGTTTGATTCCAACCCTGCTTGTCTAAAGCTCTGATAGTGCAGCTTTTAACAGTGATGCATGTTTAGTTGTTTCTTTAGTATTGAAGTGTTTCCACTGAAAAATCCCAAGCCAGGTCCATTTGCCAGCCTGGGAATCCTACTTGTAAGACAGCTGAATCCACTTCTGCTTCAGGAAAATGTTTCCTGAGAGTCCCATTTATGCTAGCACACAGGTAAACAATCCACATGCCAAATGCAGAGAGAATTGTGGTGTGGGAAGAGTGACTTGCAATGTTATGGTTAAATTTCTGCACAGGGCTTATTCCAGGTTATAGTGGGTAGAAGTGCTTTACATGCAATTCAGCTGGAATGCCACATTTTCATAAACACTTGGGCAAGATCAAGTGCAGTATAAAATCTAGTCTGAAAGTTCTCAATTAACCTAGGCTTCCATTGCTCCAATGCTCTAGGAGAACTAGAAACTAAGCTTGGATTCTGCTGGATTTGCCCCAGATACTTCATTTGATGTCCAGACACTGACAGGTTTACTTTTTCTGCTTTAAACAAATGAATAGAAAATGTCAATGGTTTGCAGCCCTGCCCTAAAAGGAGGGGAGGGTCTGTGCAGATTTGTGGCTTCAAGTGCATTGGGGGATGCAGGAGTGCATGTGGTGCTCAGGCTGACAGTAGCTGGGAAAGGTGAGGAGAGGCAAAAGAACTGAAAAGTGAAAAATATTGCGAGGAATACAAATGCAACATGCACTTAAGAAATACACAGAATCTTCATTATATAAAATCCAAGTGCATATAGAATCACAGAATAGTTTGGGATATAGATCATTATATGACAGCTCACCCCTTCGCAGTGTTGACAGTGGAGCTGCAAACGTCCTTCAGTGAATTCTCACCTGATGGACGCTGTGTTTTTCGTAACAGCAAAACTTACCACAGGAGTGCAGTCACATTGTCACTTTGTAACACTAACTAGGAGAGAGGGAAGTAGACTGGCTTGTGGTAGGGGCTAAAGGCTAAAAATGAGAGACCAAAGTCTGTCTTGTTAGCAAGAAGTCAGTTCAGAGACACCAAAATATATAGGAAACTTAAAATGCTATGGTCTATGAGTTGGCTGTAGGATTTCTGCTCCTACCCCTAGCTTTGTTTGGTGAAAGATTCACATGAAACTTTTGTCCCTTTCTGAAAATAAATAAATAAACAAATGAATGAATAAATAAATAAGCAAATGTCCATATTTAAACACAGTTTGTGAATCATGGGATTTCCTAACTGTGTGACATGTGGTCCATCCCTGCTGCTTTGCACTGTGTATGTGTCCTGATTGTATGCAAGCCAACTTTGGATGGACATTTTGTGAAGTGTGAAGCGTTCACCACCTGAGAGCTGGGTAGGCAAGAACATGGTTAGACCTTAGAGATCTATTTGCAAGAGGCTGCAAGAAAAGCAGTAGATCTGTCGGACACGAAACATATTTTGGATTGCTGGTTGTGTGTGTAGCTCCTAACACCTCTGCTGTCAGGCTGCTGGCATGTACCCTGCGTACGTGTATACGTGTAGGAAGTGACTGTGGAAACATGCCAGTGTTTTTTATCTCACTTTGAGTTTCCCCCATTGGATTGCTTGTTGCTGTTGGTTACTTACATTGAAGAGGCCCTTTTTTTGCAACGACACAGGTGTCTGTGAAACAAATAACTCACTGATTTTAGGAGATATATTTTCATGCAAATATTTCTCAGTGATTGGGTTGCTGGGCCTTGCTCAGACTTGCCTCCCTCATTCCTTTTGGAGAAATTAAGAAACTTCTTGGGAAGTTTACCAGTGCTCGGAGCTCTGCTGCTACCTCTTCCTTGTTGTCGGTATCACTGCAGGAGGGCAGCTTGCCACCTGGGCTGCTTGTTCTGCCTGCAGATTCAGAAGACTTGAGGTGCGTTTGAATGTGCAGTGATCACAGGAGGTAGTGCAATGTTGGGCTGTTGAGGGAATACAGTGACAGTGAGTTTGAAGAAGTCAATGGGGAAGACCATAATTTTCAAATGAAAGTGGGCCTGGACTGGGATATTTCAATCAAGCCAAACCACAAACTTAAGAGGAAATCCAGATCTGATTCAACTTCTAGGTGTCTAAACTTGCTGTCTTCCCTATCTTTAAAAAAACATTTATACTTTGCCAAAGTCTGTATTATGTGGTTATTTGGTGTTCGTCTGCTTTCCAAGCTGAAAACAACAGCTTTAATTAATTAACTGGCAGTAGAGCAGCCCATTTGCTTTAACTGATGTCAACGCAGTGACTGTTTGGCTGTCAGACCTGGGGAGCAGTACGTAACTGCTTACTTGCACTGATTTACCTGTGGATATAGGGCCATGATGTTTCTCAACATCTAAGATTTCAGATCTGTACCCAAAAAGCTCGGTGTGTAGCCATTTGGAGCTGCGCTAACGTTAAAGAGGCAGAGCAGTGAATAATAAGTGTTACCATGAAGTGGCTTGGAGACTGATATGAAGATAGAGAATCAAAATGGATTAAATCCTGAGGTGGGGTAATTATTTTTAATGACTATTTACTAGTCTGTGCTTCTTGGAAAGTAAGGGGGTTTCTAGATGGTGCAATGTGTGTTGCTAAACTTCCAGTTCCTGGGAACAGGACTGTTTGACCTAAATGGAACCCAACAGATGAAGATTTGCATGTTCAAGTAAGTAACTTCAAGACAAAAATACATGAAAGAAAAAAGAATAATGAAAGGAAACATATTCTGAAGGCAAACTATCTGAGGAGGTTAGGAGACAGGGAATCTGCTTCATGTTAGCAAAAAAATCTGATTTTTTGAAGCTTGTGGGCCATATTCTACAGCAATTAAAGTGACGAAATTCTTCCAAAGCCATCAGGATTACACCCTTCCACAGGCTTTAGGGATTGGGTCTTCCCACTTAAAGGGCATTTGTTCTTTCTTGCTTTTAAATACAAATGTGGATTTCTTATGAGGTCTCCTTAATTTCTTACTATAAATGTTTCCATTGGTAGCATTTTCTGAACTAAATGCCAGGCAGATTTCAGATACAATCCTACGTCCAAGGTTTTGTACATTAAGCCAGTCAGAAGGTTTCTCCAGTAATCTCCAGGAATTTCTTTTTGATGTTTTTTACCCAATAACCAGAGCCTTGACTTTGACTGTTTTTTTTTCTCTGTGCACTTTCTGTGATGGGTGGAGACTAATGCTCTGTAGCTAGTTTTTTTCTGTTAGGATTAGGAGTTCAGCGCGAAGTCATTGTAACAAATGCAGTAGTTCAGGACAACAGCGAAACTCATTTGGGTAAAACTTCAACTAGTGCTACTGTATTTTTGCTTCTTTGTCCTTTCCCAAGAGAGAGAAAGCACACCTGCTTGATGCCAGGTTTGATTTGCAGTTCTTCTGTGGATGGCATTGAAGTTGGCTGCTTGTAGAGGCTTGCTCTTTCCTGCTAAGTGGAAAACTAGACTAGAATATGATTTGGTTCCTGTTTGTGATGGCCCTTGCACTTGCTGTCATTTATTATTTGTGTCATGGCTTTCCTTTGTGCAGGGGGCTTTGTAGAAAATAGAGAAATTGGGTTATCCATTCATAGATTTCAAAGTTCTGCACTATTATGAAACTGCTGTAGCTGAGTCAGTTATGGAGATCCTCACCAGAGGTGCATTTCTCAAACTTCATGTCTCTCCTATGGGAAAGGTGTTAAAATAAAATATTTTTTTCCTAGTTTTCCAGAAGAACTGCTCCACCTTAGATCTGGTCTTGCTACTCAATGCCTTTAAGGGCAACTCATATAGAAATACTTATATAATACTCCCTCTTACTGGCTTGCCAGACCCAAGTATTCAAATATTATATAGTAGCTGAGAAATACGAATAAATGTGGTTTTCTTCTGATCTTTTAGGAATGAGTGTAAATCTTTCCTTTGCAATTAACAGAGTTATGAACTTACTACATTTAAATATGCATGTATGTGTTTTTTTAATCAAGAGCTGAGATTCTTACCAGGACTTGCAACTCCAGGAAGAGGCTAACACTTTGTCACTGGCTGCCGATACTCCCTAGTTGTGTGCAGGCAGCACAAGCGATGTCTTGCCACATCTCTCTGCTTTTACCTCAGCAAAGGTCCTTAACAGCCATGGTTCATTTCCATATGAATTTAATGCAATGTAATGTCAGAAACGTGTGCAGCTATGTTGTCCCCAGGGCTTGGGTCACCCTGTGAATGGAGCTGCTTGGGATTTAACCATAGCCGTTTTCCTCCTTCCACACCCAGTGAGGGCCTCCTTAGTTGTGGTAGTGAGTAACAGTTAGTGGATTGTCAGAGGGCATCACCAGGCAGTCTTTTTCTCATTAGGGTGTGCTGGTTACTTTAAACTCCATAGCTTTTTACCTGACCTTGCAATATTGCAGGGATGTGTTTTTTTTTCTGTTAATTTGTAGAACAGCTTGTTAGAATAGATTGTGATTTACAGTGAGGGGGGATAATGCCTGTTCTGGAAGGTCCCATGCACCCCTTATGTGCTGGAGAATGACTACAGTTTTTAGTGGTTATTTCAAAGATGTTGCAAGTATTTTCTGTAGCCTTTCTCTGTCTAAAAAATAACAATAACAATTAATCTCCTCAGGGTTTCTTCACATCCTAATTACAACCAAGCCTCTCATTAGTCCCACGGGGAGACAGAATCAAATGCCATATGGTATTTTACACTTAGGATGCGGTGCTTACCAAGAGCTGGAAGGAGACAGGAAAAGGGGGAGTTAACAATTCATAACCATTTATGGAACAGGCACAGCCCTCCTTGGACCCAGTTCAGCAGAGTCTGAGGGCCTCAGATCAGGAACTTTATCTGGCTAGTAATTGCATCGGCATGCTGGCTTTCTTGTGTGTGTGTGTGGGCATTTGGTGAGCAGGATACAGAGCTGCAGAATCTTTGTGCTGGCATCCACACACAAGGATGAATTAAATGCACACACGCCTCCTGGGAAGGACCATGGCTGGATTCTACGGTTGCCTGAAAAGTAAAAAGTAAGTGCCATGCTGAGTTCTCCCCTCCACCTTTCCAAAGTGAGCTGAGTCTAGTGGGTGCTTTGAAATTCTTTCTTTGTTGTATTTCAGCAGCAGCACTGAAGAAAATGTTTATGCCTTGAGACTGAAGTATCATTCTGAGTACGAAAGTGCAAAAAATCAATCCTCACTGAAATACCAAATCAGTGAAAATCGGTCATACTGTTTTTTCCTTCAGAGGTATAAACATGAATTATTGAGAAAGGAATTAAGTACCTTTTCCTGCCTAATTATAGCAAGAGGAAAAATATCCTCTTCCTTATTGATTAGCTATACTGTTTATATATTAACACTTAAAAATGAGAAATACAGAAATGCACACTGGCTTTTAAAAAGTGTTCAGCTAGAAATCTGGCAGTAAATGCTCTTTAGAACTCGATGTGCTCAGCTTTTGTATAAGCAACCTGACGTTTGCTTCTGTAATCACTCCCCATTGTGAGATTTGGTTGTATTTAAAATAATTTTTTTTTTTTTTGCTTCACTGACATATTCTGTTGGACAGGCTGTAAAGGGAGAAGAGAATAGGGAAATGCGTGTTAGTATTTGTGGTTTAAACAATCATGAAGATACATTCGGTTTTTCCTTTGACATTCCCTGCTAAGGAATGGAACAAAATTTCCTCCTGCAAAAACTGAGCAGTGGTTTTCGATAATGTTTTGCATCAACAGACTGTAGAGGGCTCTATTCTTGCATACAGTATGGGATTACAGAAAGTGAAAATACACAGTGAAAGGCAAAGAAAGTTGTATCTTGAGGCTTAAGATGTAAATGCTGATAGCTAAATGTATGGTAAGTTCTGGTTAGCAGAGGAAAAAAAAAAAGTCGAAAAGGGAAGCTGGAAATTCACTCTTTCTCCTTTTCCCTCTTCTAAAGGTTATATCGCTCATACCAAGAGTTTGTCTCACATTACTATTGGATTTCAGTTAGCATTTCTATTCCATATTGTCTCTTTTACTCTGAAATTTGTGACAGTATCTATGGGAGGGAATCAATATTTGGAAAGTAAGTCTGCCTTATATAAAAGGTAGAGAACTACCAAAAGGACTAAGAGTGAGTCCTGATAAGGCAAGAGGATTGGCACTGCAGGTGACTAAAAAAATCAGTGTACATTTCTGATTTATGCTAATTTGTTTTTCCCCAAAATCCTCCAGCATCTAATGCAGTTAAAACAAACTTGGAAGTCTGAAAGAGGCTATAAGGGCTGGGCAGATGAACTTTCTTTCATGTGGCATATGATCTCTTCTTTCCTGGTAGATGTCCACCTGATTTACAAGGAACAGGGTTTTTTGCCTTCAACAAATTCTTCTTTCTTGTTATTCTTCAGCTAGGTCTCTACACTTGGTGTATATACAGATTATATTCCTCAACCTGTTATTTCAGCCCTGTGATTTGTTCCCAAGTGGTTTAGTGCAACTATTAGTACTTTGCAGTCTTTGCGAATTTTATATGCTGCTTTGGCTGTGATTATTGGCAGTTAAAATGAGCCTAAGATACCAACAGCAGTAACAGTGATGTGCTTAGCCTGAGATTAATTTTAGATGAAATTTGTTTGGAGTTTGACATGAAGTATTTGTCTTTCTGGACAAATGGGTCATTGGAACGTCTTCCTCGAATCCTCATGTGATCATTCGACCTATAGTCGCTTAGTTTGCTTTCTGAATGAAAGCTATTTTGGAATGAAATTACTTTTATGTTTTAAACAATTGGCTTAGGTACCAGTAGGAATTTAGCCAAAGTGGCTATAAAACCTGCCACTGGCAAAGGGATCCATCCAGGGCTTTGAGCTGCTGGGTCCAGCTAAAGCACCTGGGCTTTTTTAAAAGCTGCTTTGGGTAGCACTTTCCTGTGCTGCTGTGACATTTACTTTCACTCCTCCACATTTTGCAAGGGGAAGCAAAGGCTCTGCCTTGGTACGCTGCAATAATGTATGACTGAATCTGATATTTGTGCAGAGAGTCCTGTCCCTGTGCTTTGTTAATGTTCCCTTATGAGATGTCATATTAAAAAGAAAGCCCAAAGCCTAATCCAGGTAATTCTTCATCACAACCTCAATCTTGGGTGCTATTCCACTGAAATAAAAGTTGTAGATTGCTTTTATGTTTCTCTTTAGCCAGCATCTGCAACCTGAATAATCTTAAATTGCTCTTCCAGTAAGTTTATAGCTCATCATCGTTGTTGCAGAGTTTTGTTGTGCTTGGTCCTGGTGTCAGAAAAAGATATTAGACTTGGACAGATATGATGAAGTTTTCTAAAGCCTGTGGAGAAGTCTTTTCATATGTTTCTTGGTTTTTGGTAGTAGCCAAATACATAGTTATGAGCTGAAAATGTGGTTACTTGAATAGTAAGTTTTACTGATGGTCAATGCAAACTGCCAATTTCCAAAGACAAATATAGTATGTTAGAAGCTATATAAAATACTTGGCTGAAGGCTTTGCATGCCAGCTCAGAACTGGTTTCTATAACAGACTATAAGGAAATATATTTAACTGGTCTGTACTTAATGTGGTCACTCAGGATTTCATGGTGCCTTTCACAAGCAATCCCAGAATTATGGACATATTTCAGTTTGAAGGTCTCCTGTTATGCCAGGCTCTGCACTTCCAGTGGGATATTGTGTTCTTTTCTTATAGTTCAAAATTGTCAAAAAATGCTGATGTGCACTCTTATCCTGCAAAGAAGTTCAGCATCTGGGTAAAACAAGTTGATTAAGGGATGCACCAGTATATTTTTCAATATATTTTTAGATTGTTTGAGATGAAAGTCATTGCAAATGTAAAATGATGTTATGACCATGGAATCAAGTAAAATGTGTTTTCTGGATTAGGTGCTGTTGCTCTGTAGCTGCAGCTTGCATTGTTGCCTGTTCAGATGAGTGTCAGGAAGAGATTTTTCTGTTTATGTGATCTTTGCAATAATTCCAGTAGTGCTGTCCACCTGATGGATAACCCACTAAGCTGAGATGTCTGTTCACTGTCTCCTGCACCTTTGCCCCAAGCCCTCTTGTTGGAGAGGCTACAAGGGACAGTGGAAGGAGGGCCAGAAGACCCTTCATCTTTGGTGCATAATACACATTTTACAGCTTTTGTGTCTATGTGGGGGCCTTAAAGCTTTTGGTTCCCCATCCACAGCGAGCAGCTGCTGTATTGGCTTGGACACTAGCAAGTAAATTGGAAGTGGTTTAAAGCTCCACCAACTGCTACTGAAGTAGCAACTTGGCACTGGGGGAATGGGGCAGTTTAAAACTGTTGGCTCTTCTCTGTCAGCAGCTCATTCGCCTCCTGTGGCCTCTCTCACTTTTTGGAGGCACATAATCACCGCAGGGTCTAAGTAGCTGTGTTTACTGACTGTCCACAGTACATGATGCTTTCCTCTTTGGCACAAAATTTTAGACAAGGAGCATCTCTCCGGGACTCACAGGCTGTTTGAAGTGAGACAGTGAGTTCCTTGGCCATCCCTGCCTGTGGCATCCCCCAGCATACCTGGGCTCGGCTCAGCAGTGGTCTGTAGGCTCAGTGGGGCTGGCAGCTGTCAGGAGGCCTTGTGGTGGCTTTGGAGTCAGTAGGAGCTGTGGCAGAGCGGTCCTGTGATGATCTGGGTGGTCTGTCTGTGTGGCTGATGAATGGTGAGGTGAAATGCAACATGAACACTTTGGTATCCTGAAATATGTTTGTTTACATGTCTTTATTGTACACCACTTTAACACAATATTTCCCAACGAGCGCAAGAATCACTCATTAACCATTTTTCAGTGGGTTTTTTTTGAGAACCTCCTATGTTCCAACTTGTGCCCGTTGCCCCTCGTCCTCTCACTGGCAACCACTGAAAAGAGTCTGGCTCCCTCCTCCTTCAACCCACCCTTTAGATACTTATAAGCATTAATAAGGTCTTCCCTCAGCCTTCTCTTCTCCAGACTAAAGAGTCCCAGCTCTCTCAGCCTTTCTTCATAAGGGAGATGCTCCAATCCCTTAATCATCTTTGTTGCTCTTTGCTGGACTCTTTCCGGTAGTTCCCTGTCCCTCTTGAATTGGGGAGCAGTACTCCAGTTGTGGCCTCACCAGTGCAGAGTAGAGAGGGAGAATGACTTCCCTGCCCAGGGAGGTTGTGGAGTCCCCTTCTTTGGAGATTTTCAAGACCCGCCTGGATACAGTCCTGAGTAACATGCTTCAGCAGGAGAGTTGGACTAGATGATCTCTACGGTCCCTTCCAACTCTAAAAATATTCAGTGAAATTCAGTGAAAGCATCTAAGGATTCAAGGTGATTCCTGCCCAGCAAAGCAAGTTCACCGGTGCAGAGACAATCCCTGGATTCACACAGGGGTGACGCTACCAGGTTTCAAGAAACAGCTTACGGAGGGTGCAAAAGGCAAAGCACTGAACAAGAGAAGGGATGTGCTTTTGTGGAAAGTGGAGAGCTCTCCCAGCTGGGGCCAAGTCAGAGAGGGTGAGCTGAGGTGAAGGACTCCCCAGGCATTTTGAGTCCCTCCGGGGAATCTTTCAATATACAACCTATGAGCATGTTCCTGTACATGGCAATCATACAGAGTATTTGAACATTTGTGAGCATTTTTTCTTGACCCCACGGGGATCATTCAGTGCTATGCCTGGTATTAAATATGCACAGGCTTAAGTCCTGTTTTCTTACTCAAGAACAGCAGAGAGGGTGAACAAAAGCAGTCAGGAGGTGGCAGAGCCATGGCACTGCAGGCAGTTGAGCACAGTTAGTACAATGGTGCTGTATTATTAACAAAAAGATAACTATTGCTCTTTGTTGATTCATTCCAATTTGACTCATCTCTGTGCAAGAAGTTCAGTTCTGGCTTAATACACCAGTGAGTCACTCCACGTCTCCCAGTCCTCCTCATTCTGATCGTGCTTCTCTCTGGATGGTGTTTGTTTTAGCAGCCACAGTGATGCGGTCCGTTTGCTGGATGTAGGCAGAGGAATTCCAAGCAGGCATGCCCGTTTGTTTGGTTTCAGAAGAACAGCCCTTTCCCTGTCACCAAGGTGCCGAGTATTTGGCAGATGTGCACCTCTGATGCTGCCTGTCCTACTTTTCTTGCACTGGAGCAGAAGCTTCTTGGTTTGGGACAATCTGCTGAATGTGATTCTCACTTTTCTGCACCGTTTGACTGTCACGTGTTTTGTCTACGTTATTTTGCCAGACTGAGCCATGAAAACTTCTTGTCATAATTTTGCCTTGTGCTCTCCTCTTATTCAGAAACTTCTGCTGCTTAAAATGTCTAGGTTTTTACCTTTACAGCCAACTGCAGAGATTAATTTGTCATTTCCTCCTTGTACAGAGGTCTAGAAAGTTTAGTAACTGTGATGTGAAGGCCTAGAATTGGCTTTAGAAGCTGAAATCTGGCTATAAATACATGGGACAAAAATGAAGTATGTCCAAGTTGTACTTCCAATAGATAACCTACCTGAGCTGGTGCCAGGCAGCTAGAGCTGATTACTAGCCAAACTCAGGAAAATCCGAGATAAGTCTGTCTGTGAGGAAACAGAAAAAAACCCCAATGTAATTCCAAGGTTGATTTTTTTTCCCCTCCAAACTTCTCCTAAGGGTTTCTGCTGTAAGAAAACAGTTGAGCACAAGGTGCTCTACTCTAGCATGATCCAAGCTTATGGTTCTGTATTAAATCACCTGTAGTTTCAAGGTTGGTAAAAGTACTATGGATTAAGAAGTTTTAAGCAATATTTGGAATACAGCAAATACTAAATGCAAACTTTCTGATTTTTTGGGGGGGCGAGGGGCGGTATCTTTGTTATATTATTTGTATCAAGATAGCAGATGGCCCTCCAAGGCTCCATTGTGGAAAACCCCTCAGTAAGTTAATATCCTGTCTGATTTTGCTTGCAGATGCTGAGCTGTCACTGTTCATCACTGCGCTAACAGTCAGGGTTGTGATAATTGCACAACACTTCCAACGTGAAAAAGCTGAGACCTGGGCCACACGCATTTTTGTTTGCTGCTGCATTTATATAGGTGTACAGGTACCAAGGTATTCTGTGATCTGCCATGTCCTCTCACCACACTAGAGCACGTTGGTATCTCTGTGACTGTTAGAGGGGATCGTAGCACCCTCAGTCAGAGCAGGGTAACTTGGCTGTCCAGACAAAGCTGCCTGATTTTGCTTTTCAACCATCCAGGCAGAGCTAAGGCGGCATTCCAGCTTCAAATTTTTGTGGTAGTTGTTTCTTTTGGCCTCCAAGTTTCAAGGATCTGGTGCTAATTAGTGAACTAAATGTTTGACTTTTATTCTTGATGAATTCATTTATGCTTAGTCGTTCTCAGAAATATGTAACTGTGCACTTTTGCCAAGGCTTGTAAGTGTCACTCATCTAACAACGCAGTTCTGATCCACACAGTAGTTCGGATGCAAACGGGATGTGTTTGAATACTCTAGCTCAGAATTACGATGCAGACATCATGTTAATCATCAAGCTATCTGTGTACATGGGAAAATAGAGATCTGACAGGTGCAGAGGAATTGTTTGCTGGTTCACTGTAGCAGCCAGACTGCTTTCCATCATCTCAGTTTAGTGAAAAGAGTGTTCCAGAAGTGGGAATTTAATTACTTTCTTTCAAAAAAATGCAAATTGTTTTATTGTTTCCTTTCTTGCAGCCTTGGTCTGTGGAGACCTTACAGAATGTCTGTCCCCATCTCATCCTCTCCCTCCCCCCGACCATTGCCCACTTGTCAGTACCCAATCTTGCAGACCATGTCTTTGATATCACCCTCTTGGGTTTTTCTGCTGTCATGTACCCTCTCTGCTCCCTGGTCTTATCATACTGCCTTCTTCCAAACACAGTTGAATACAGTTTGATACTCTGTATGTGCAAAACAGCATTAGCTCAGATAATCTTATTGTAGATGATCCTATTTTAGAGAGGTATTTGCATCTGGAGTCACAGAGAAGTAATATCCCTTTTTGGTGGTTGCTCTCTCTAAGGAGAAAAATCAGTAAAGGCCCTTGGAAAGAAATGGCTCAGGGACTGCTTTAAGCACATACATGATCTCCCTTAGCTCTAACAGTTCTCCATGTGCTTCAAGACCAAGTGTTCTTCAGAAGCCACTTTACTTGAGGTTCCAGAGAGAGCAGCCAGGAGGAAGAGCAGGAACAGCAGGAGATTTCCTTTAGAGCCTTAAACTCCACACAGAGCTCCAGAAGAGCTCTTTCAGCGAGCTCATTCTGCAAGGTCTTTCTGCCCAACGCCTTCCTTGATTGGCAGCCAAAATGGGGTCTGAATTCCAGAAGTACCCATGGGCAGTGGAAGCTCAGGGGGTTTAGCCAGCCAAACACAGTATGGTGCAACACAGGAGCTGGCCTTGGGGATTTTTTGTGTCTGTGTACAGGCAATGGATGTTGCCTCAACTTGGTTTTGGGACTTCACATGAAGAGAGATTTCCTGAGCTTCCTGCCAAAGCTCAGGCAGTCTCTGAGACCACAAAGCCTGCATTTTATTTTCTCTCTTATAGCCAAAAGATGGCTGACTGTTTTTATGACAGTTTGATCTTCAGAGTGAAAATTTTTACACAGTTAGCCCTGGAAATTTCTGTTAGCCTCTCTTTTTTTTTTTTTTTTTTTTCAGTGCACTTTGAATTCCTGGGCGTTAAATGTCTATATTAACTCCTCTTGGAAGAATGAAGAATGTGTCCTGGGAAGTTTGATCTATCTGAAGAACTTTTTTTTTTTTCCCCATCCTTAAGTTGCTCTTTAACCAACAAATTGAGGGATAAGTGACTGTTTTGGAAAAAAACTTTTAAAAAAGAAAGCTTTAGACATAGCCTAAAGTCCCATGTTTCATTTCTGGTGTTTAGTTCGCTATTGTTTCAGCCTCATTTCCCCTGCGATATTCAGACAGCTTCATTTGGTAAAAATGTCTCCAGATTCTTTCTTTCAGGGCCAGAATGTAATGATTCTTCACATTTTGTGAGAATAAGATCTCGGAAGTCAGTATGAGACTCAAATACAGGGGCATGGCAGATGTGCAGGCTAATCTTGTGAAATTTTACAGGATTTGTTACTTACCTTTTGTGTAGTGGTAGCACTTGATAGCAGTGTCAATTGGTGCGATTCCAGCATGCTGGTCTCCCATGTGGAGGTGGTGTTTAGCTCCTCCATAGGGCTCATTAAGCTTTCCAAACGTTAAGTGTGACCACCTCGATTCCACAGGTAAAGAAGCTCAAGGCCGAGTGATAAATAACTCGGCTACTCTCAGCAATCCAGTAATTTGCCCCATTATCCAGTGACAGAGCCAGGAAAATCAGCCAATTCTCCCAAGTCCCAGCCCAGTAGTCTCCATCTGCTAGGATATGTTTAAAAGATGAGCTCTGTCTGAAATATTTTACCATCTAAACTAATAATTATCACCTTCACAGTTTGCAGATATTGGCAATTTCCATGGAGTTTTCTCAGACATGCAGTTTTTCAAGCCCCTGTAGAGCATGTTGAAGCCAGCTGATGGTAAACTTTCCTTAGCTACTTTGTACTGATGCCTACGAAGCAGGGCTCTGCACACCATGGGTCAGGTACCAGTCATCTAACTTTATGCTGGGAAGCCACAGGTATAACAAAATTAATTAGGAGTTTGGAGAGGGGGTAAAAAGCACACACACAAGCTAAAAAACAGTGGTTAAATATACCCACCACCCAGGTCTGGGATGGAAGATTATGCGTATTTGTTAAATTTGTCACATGAAGAGGCAGAGACAGTAAGCTTTACTTTTATTCCCATACTTGACTCTCCAACATCTTGACTCTGCTAGCATGAGGCACGTCTGCTGTTTAGTGATAGTGGCTTGACATTTCCTGTTGCTTTGCTCTTGAAACTGCTTCTAAAGGCAGTAATGCTTACGGCATGTAGCTCCCTAACTGGAAAAGACAGCCTTTGCTTATATCCTTGTTGATTTTTAAAGGCATGTTCTCCCTCCTTCCCAACTACTCCAAATGTATCCATGTCAAGTAGATCTGAGAGTGTCTCCTACTGTTGGCAATGTACTAACTCCTTAGCACGGTTGCTGGATGACTCTGCTGCTTCTTATACTTCTTTTTAGGAAGAGTGGAAGAAGATCCTCATTCCAGCTGTTTCCTGAAATTTCCCCAATGTGCTTGTCTGAAGAAAAAGAATTACTACATGGGAAAGCACTGACTTATTCCTATGTTAATGCCAAACGGCACAATTCAAACGGGTCATTTAATGTACATTCCTTTAAAATGGAGGCAGTCTGAGCCCAAAATATTGGTTGAGCTCTTGCATGTGCTTAGATCATGACTGTGTTAGTGATAGTCTTGATTTGAGCAAAGTTTTGTCACATTTCTCCTGATTGGTGCAGACCAGAAAATGCATTGGAAAAACTATGTGATAAATTATTATCAGGGATGGGCTATTCAGAAACATTTTACTTAGCTTTTGGCAAACAGGTAGATATTTGCTCTATTGTCTGAGCAGATACAAACTTGCAGTGGAGATCCTTGCACTGACAGCAACTACATAAGGTCATGCTAATAGTCCTGCAGAGTAATTAGGTGTATTAGGGCAGCTTGAAGTGGCATGTCCAAACCAGGTTAATCTGTCTGGCATGGGTGCCAATGTTGCAAAGCTGTGGTATCTTGGACTTCAGTCTGGCCTCTTGAGCTGAGTACAAACTAAGAGCTGCTCTGCTACTGGTACCTGCCTCAGGTTTAAGTTAGCACAGGTGTGTGTGTACACTGCAGTCGTGTCCCCATGTGCAGGGAGAGCAGTCTGCAGTGATTTAGCAAATGGCATGACTGCTGAGAGGGAGTGAGTCTGGGGAGACAGGGCAGGATGCAGGGGACAGAGGCATTTACTCCCTCAGTTCCAGGACTGGTAACAGAGTGCACTGGTTTCTGTAGTAGCTTATGAATGTTTTTGTCTCGTTTGCCCTTCCCCCTTCTTATCCTTTTGGCTTCTCACACAATTACAGACTGAGCCTGTGTGACTGTATGAAAGGCATTTCCTCCTGTTACTTTTTTTTTTTTAAGTCGGCTTCAGCCCACCAGCTGCTTTCCATTAGTGTTACACACACTCACTGGGAGGGCAGTACATAATGCTTCAGGCACTGCTGAATAGCAGAAATCCCTCAGAATCACTGTCAGACAGAGGCTTCTCAAAGCAGACTGTAGGTGAAAAGAGTCCAGCACTTGGGACCTGTCTTCTGGCAAGCCTTCTTGGAGAAGCCAAGGTGTGGGGACAGAGGGTGGTGAGGGGGTGTTGTCTGAATGCAAAGTGTGAAAGCTGTGAATAGATCTCTTTATGTGAACGGTTGTTTGCTCTGGATTTCTCGTCAAGGGTAGGAGCTGAATGTTGTCTGTTGCTATGGAGAATTATTACCCCCTACTTGATCCTGAGAGAGTATTTTATTGATATTAAATATTATCTAGCTGCTTATCCAGACTTCCTGATGGCTGATATTGCTGTATTATTTGTGATCCTTGGAAAAGGACTTTAAACTTTCTTAAACTCTCTCTCCTGTCATGAAAATTACAAGAGCAATATTCATTAACTTCATAAACTCCTCACCTCACTGTTATCAGTGGAGGCAGTAGCAAGGCTCCTGATGTAAACTGCTATTCTCTTATGCCTACCTAAAACGATCACGTTCTGGCAAGAGACATACCAGCTGGAGGCTGGCAAATAAACCTAGGAATTTCATCCTAGAAATACTACACTCTAGAAGAGTACAATGGGATCAGCTGTGCAAGGTCAGATCCCAGTTCCTGGCATCATGTTGAGCCATACCCTGATTGAGCAAAGTTGCTTGTGGGATCCCACACTATTCAGCACATTCCCTGAACATGGAACTTGAGGTGCAGTTTGCTCAGCTCATTGCATGGAGAGCAAAGGGGGCTTTGTTTGTTGAGTTTGGTATGCTCAAGGGATGTGAAAATTGAATAGAAATCTTGTTGGCTCTGCTATTGCTTTATGATTGACTCTGAAATCTTGGGGCTGTAGAGGGGGCTTTATTTCTCTTACTGTTGTTGGATTAACAAGTTCATTGATAGTTAGCTTGTGGGGTTCCCAGAGAGCAAAGTAATCACCCACTTTGTTTTGTCAGAACAAAGTCTTCTAATGTATTTTAATAAGACAGAGTAAAAATTTAACCTGTCAGTCACCTTTTGCTGCAGAATGCAGTCTGAATAAGCTAAACCATCCTGCATTCTACAGTTGGGTTTTTTGAAACTTGGTGCTCAGGAGAAATAGAGAGGCTTTCTCTGAGGTCCTGCAGTAGCTTGAAGAGTGTTCTGGGGGGAGGCTGGCTGCAGGGTGGTGACCTACAGAACCATATTAGGGGCATGAATTTCCCTATGGTGATCCACCTTGCTGTGCAAAGTGTGTGTCCTGAAATCTGGAACATAAACTTGATCTCAAATAATTTTTGTAGCATGAAGGAAATTGGTCTTTAAAAGCTCCAGGCAAAAAATTCACCTCTTTCTCTTGGCTTCTTGCCATTGTTTGTCTTCTATAGGCTATGAAGATGCTAACTGAATGCAGTGCCTCATAATCTTGAGTCTTTGTTTCCTCAAGCAGTTATTTCATAGGAAAGAGGCTGTTCAGGGTTCAGTATCTTCTTTGATCTCTCTGTCATAAGGCCTTCTGGAATGCTTATACAGAAGCATGGGACTGAAACTGAAGAAACACTGAAGGTGGGGTAGGAGCTTGCTTGCTGTGCAGTCTCCAGGTCTTCTGCTCCACTGGAGAGACAGCAAGGAGGCTGTGTCCCTTTTCTGAGGCTGAGCAGAAAGTGTTTCTGTTTGTCTTGGGCCGTTGTGAAATGCAGGAAACTTGAGTCCTGTACAATGTTAACTTCCCAGGAGTCCTTAAGTACACAAACCAAGCAGTGAAAGGGAATTGTCTTTTCTTCTTTTAGTATTCCTTCCCCCCTACCCCCATGAGGTACATATTCAGTAATGTACAGTAATGTACTCAGCTGGGAAAAGGGAATGGTCAGAACACCACCCTGGGACTTTATTTCTTTTGTCCTATCACTGCCCTCCCATAGAGCACTCCAAATCTGTCTGGTTGCCCCAGTTTGTAAAAGGGAGATGAGGATCTTTCTCCTGTTCCTGGAGATTTCTTTTTTCTCTTGAAACTCATTTGTTCCTTTAATGAGTTGAAGAGCTCCAAGTGAATGCAACACAGTAGGGTTATTAATGGAAGTTTTGTATGGGATAGCAGGGAGCCTAGTTCCAAACCATCAAACCAGATCAGGGTAGTGATGGTTGCTAACTAGGGCTAGTCGCCTGCTTTGAAAATAAAGCAAGCCCTGCAACTTTTTAGGAGTTCTATTGCTTTAAAATACACCCTGGCAATTCAAATAGGGGCTAGTAATTTCAGCTTTATCATTGTGACTGCATCTGTATCGGAGGCCACTTCACTGTTTGCAAGTAATTCATTAATTCATAGGTGTAATAATCCAGCCCATCACCCTGTGCAAGGAGAGGTGACGACCGTGTAGTCAATCTTTGCTGCTCTCAGTAGGCTTTCAGTCTGTCCATGGCCTCACGCAGGAATCGTGCAGTGGCCGTACCGGGCAGGGCCAGGCCTGGTTTTAAGATGTCTAGCAGAGACTCAGCGTCTTGCTTGTACCTCTGTGGCAGGAGGCCTGTGCACATGCAGGCACTGCAAATGCTGTTTGAGAGAAGGTTCAGAACGTGATTAGAAAGTTACAGACTGGGGAAATGTGCCCACTGTTCCACTCCTACTGGGAAGCAAGCAGTAGCTGGGATTTGACAGCTCTACTACCTTGGGCGGCCGTAGCTGTCAGTCTGTCACTGCTCTGCCTTGACTGCTGTCCCGCTGAGGAGGCAGTCTCCATCATCCCTTTGCGAGCTCCTTCCCCCAGCTCTCCTCTAGCATCTCCTCACCTGAACATCAGAAATACTGCTTTAAAAGGCCATTTATTTAACCTCATACTTTTATCACTAAAAGTCAATATGCATAGAGGATTTGTTCAAAACTTTATCTCTAATGGTGTAATGCTCTGGGAAAGCTCAGAGAGTGCACATGGTTAGTACAGCTGATTGAACTGAACGTACATTGGATTGATACATCCTGACACTGCATCTGTCAGCTCTCATTAAGGCCTGGAGGTGGTGAATGTCTGAAGGTTCGATCAGATAATGCCTATGCACTCACATGTATTTGCATTGATGGGTTTTTGTCCTCTTTTTCTCCATTACATTGATCCCCAAGCTAGGGTTTGTTGCTCAGAACATTTGCCAGCTGTTCTCTGTAAAGTACGACTCATCGCCACCAAAATTTGAAGTCTAAGTGTCATCTAATTGCTAACTTTCCTTCAGGTATGCCATCAAACTTTTAATGATGGAACTTACACTTTGCTGTAAATAGATTTTTTTTTTTTCCTTGACATTTAAATGCTTGCTAACTTAAAGCTTGGAAAAATCTGCGATCGTTTCCCTCACCTCAAGTCGCTGTTCTGTTCACTGGAAAAAGCTGATACTGTGATGATGTATACATAGGCACCAAACCATTAGGTCCTAAATGGGGCACATTTGCAAACATCTGGTTCACCCTTGCAATTGACACTTGACCTCCATGTGCCCCAGAGAACTCAGCTATAAAATCGAGTTAGTGCTGGAGCTGATTTGAGTGTGAAGCCTCTGCCTCAGAGCTGGACTACATTGCAATTATAGTTCTGCTTGTATAAAATATATACCAACTGGAAATAAATGCTTGCAGTTATAATAAACACAGCAGTCAAAATAGCTCCAAAGGCTGGAAGGATTCTAAGCGAGCAGCTGAGATGATGGAGTAATTTAAATCGATGTAGAGGTGATGAAAACAAAGCTGGATCTGAAAGCAGCATTTTCTCTTGCCTTGATTTTATTGAAGGTGGCTAAAGCAGAAGTTAGGGGTCTAAGTGAGCCAAATGTCAGGCACACTCACATTCTTTGAAAAAAAGCTCAAGTCTGGGGACTTGCCAGTTTGTCCTTGTAAATTTGTTGAGCTTTCTTGATTTATTTCAAAAGTGTTTCCCTTTCCCTCAAGAAAAACCTAACGTAACAATATGCATGGTGTATAAAGTTGAGGGAACGAAATTTCTTTTTAATACAAAGAAAGCATCTATGAGAAAGTCTGCTAATGACTACTTTAATCAAAATATGCAGGAAATGCAGACATTTTCATGGATAATTGATGAAACATGGGGAAAAATGGAGAAGAGTTGAATAATTATGATTATTCAAAAGGGAAAACCTTAAAAAGTTGAATTTTTTGTTGCTTCTCATTATTGCCTAGCAATTGTTTCAAAAACATCCTCAGTGCATCTTATTTAGGAAAGGTATAATCAGTCCTGGTTGCTCCAATGGCTTTTTCATTGATTTTTAGCAAGTTGAGATGAGATTATTTGGAACTACAATGTGTTAATGCACTCCTGTGTTCACTGCTCACTGATGATCTACTATAAAACAGAAGAAAACTGCAGTCTGTCTCCTCCATTTCTACCTACAGTTCAGCAGTGTGGCAGTTTGCATATCTGTGTGGCTAGCACAGGGAAAGCTTACTCCGTGGTCTGTTTTTTTGCAGGAGCTCTGCCTCTTTTATACCCCCTGCTTTTTTTTTGTCAGTCCCATCGCTTCTGCGTCTGATTTTGTGCACCTTATCTTTTAAGGTTATCTAAGGATGTGGGCTCATAGGAAAGTCCCAGTGCTTTTGGGCATGACAGATTATAGAATGTATGGGTAATACAGAAGAACTATGATAGTTTACTGATTGGCCAAATTAGTAAAATTGGTATAGAATAATAATCTTGCTTGCTCTTGTGATACTTTACGTGGCAGTGGTGTTATACCACTTCGAGGTGGAAAATGGTTAGATGAGGTCTCTGCAGAAAAGGGAGCAGGATTTCTTTCTACGTATTTTCATTTGTTTGTAAAGATTTCTTACTCTTTTAAGTCCTGACACAGCATATTGTAACTGCTAACTATGTAAATGTATCACCTAGATATCTTCCATAACAAAGGGCAATATTTATGAGCTGCCCTGCTAAACTGTCACATTTCCATTGTTGCTTGACATTTGTACTGTAACTCTTGTGGTCTGCTGCTTATTTCCTTTGTCTCTGACAGATGCCCATTTAGGAGTCTTGGAAAATACAAAGTAGAGCCAGTTAACATTGAATGATCTTAAAACTAGGCTGAACTTTTGTTTTCATCGGGGAGGAAGATGATGCCATCAGCTAATTTGGTTGATCAATAGCCCTGCTTGCGATAAGGTTTCAAAGCTTGTGGCTAAAAGCTGATTGCACTGGATCCAAAATAAATTTGATCTATTGGTTTCCACAAATGTAGCATAGCCCAGGATGATGCTTCAGTGCTGATGCTTAACTAATTTTAATAATGCTGACAGACTAGCCTGGTGCCTGCTGTGAGGACGCTGTAATACATGAACTCTCTGCAGCAGAGCACTTAAGATGTTTTTTACAGTAGCATGGAGCTGTCACTCTAGCAAAGAGCAATCATAAAGGTTCATTATTCTGAGACTGGGAAGCATTACAGCCTTTGCTGAGCAAGTTTAATGACATCTTTCATTAATGCAAACTTTGATCCTGGTTTCCTAAAAAGGGAGAGGTACTGGCAAGATATTCAACTGGTTTGTTAGTTTTGTCTGGAGAAATAAGTGTTACAGAAAAATAAGGGAAAGCTCCGTGCTGAAATGCAAAAAAGTGTGCAAGCCATGTTTGTGATAAGCATTTGGGCATGCAGTTTCTGAAGGGATCCAGCCAGGTTGTTTCTTCATGCTGGGTGGGACCATATTCTGCTGGGAAGGTGCACTGAAATTTAACTGATGCCTTTGTTTTTATTTCAGTGACTATATCATGGCGACAGGGCCAACAGTGGCCACACAGTCACCTGAAACAGGAGACACAATTGAAGAGTGCACAGGTAAGCAGTTGTTCTCTGAATCTATAGCTGATTTGGAAGTCAAGATTTATTTTCTTCAGATCGGGGGGTCTGTAGTGTTTTGTGAAGCCGTGGTGTTTTTTGTAGTGTAAAAAAATGTTGTGTGGCTTTGTCAGCTGGCAATATTATGGGAAGGCGCTTTTAATGTGCAGCACTGGAGGGCTGTAACCTGATGGAGGATATTCTTTTCCTATTCCAGCTTGGATTTTCAAAAACAGACATTAGAGCTTGAAGGGCTGATTGCTGTGCTTGCTTTGGTGGATGCTACAGAGGTGGGAGCTGAGCCTGACAGCCAGCCTCTGTCTGTGCGTGCTGTATCAGTACCCGCACGGCAGCCTCATTCTCTGCTTCTGGCCACAGACAACTATTTGTTACTTATTCTTTAATCTAGTGGCACGGGCTGATGCAAACAGCCATGAGGGAATGGAATAATAGGCAAGAAAGGAAAATATCTTACTTGTGCCAAAGACTTGTCTTGATTAAAGGAAATCCCCTTTCCCAGTGTTCAGACTATTCTTGAGGAGGTAGGTGAATGTCAAGAATAGCGTCATGGCTGAGGCATTTCAGAAGTGGTTGTCATATCACTTGATTATTTTTTTTTTCGTTGGCAAATGTGTCACAATCATCTTAAATGTTCGTGTTTCAAACGTGATCTTGCTTTATCCTTTAGAAATACATTTACCACCATCAGAACATTGGTAGAAGAGAGAAGCAAATGGCAAAGCAACTGTTGGTTGGACTCTGCGTGGCAGATAGATAGGGGTGGATGCTCAGCAGCAGCCAGTTTCTTAAATTTATAATATAGTTTATCGCATAGTCCAGTGCTATCCATGGCACACTGGTGAACTTGTATGAAACCCATGCATGCAAATTTTGTATTTGGGTTCACTAGAAGATTCAGAAAATGAATTAACTTCTGGCTAGGGTGAGAGGGAAGGCAGGAGATGGCTTGCTGTCTGAAGTGTTGGCTCTAAAACCACCAGGAGTATTCCTGAACACCAGGAATATAACTGAACCAAAATTTTAAAAAGTTAAAGGCTGCAGGGCTATTGCTGAAGTATTCAAGAGACATTTGACTGGACCGGATAAAGCCATTTCAGGATCTTTTGTTTACTTCCCATGTAATATAGGATTGCCTCACCTCTTCATAGCTTTAACTGTCTTGTCATATAAAGGCTCCAGGAGGCTAAAATTCCCAGCCTTCACAGTCTAGTCTGTTAGATTAATGTCAGACAGTAAGATAAACGTCAAGACTAGTAGTAGAGGGCTTTCAGTTCATCCTGCTCCTTCCTGATGGCAGTAACCATGTCACTGTCCAAAAACTGTCAGCACCTGTTAGCCTTACTGACTTCCATGATTTAATTGCCTTTCTGGCAATATCAGGTATTTTTTTTTGAAGCTAGAATGACGGTATTTTCTGCAAATATTGTCTGTGGTTTTTGGTTTTTTTTTTTTTTTATCATGTGTTTTTATTGGTGAAAATATCTAGTCCTTGTATTTGAGCAAAAAATGGAAAATGTATCCTGAATGTACCTTGGGAAGTCAGACAGCACAGAAGATCCCAAAATTAACTGTTTAATTTAAAAATGATGTTCCCTGTGCTTTTTAGAGTCACAAATTGGCACTGGAAAAAGCACCTTTTTCTCTTCTATCATGTTATTGGGAAGAACCATGTAAAAAGCAGAAAGACATGCATTAATTTTCTCTGTGCACAGGAGAAACAATAAAATAGGCAGTACCCAAACAGTAAAAAATACAGAATAAACAAACTTTACAACGAAAGCAAAATGCTTACTCCTGCTCCTTTTCTGGTATAGTGTGTTAAATCATAGTTAGCATAAGCAACTAATTTTTGGGAAGGCTTTTGCTTTTTAGGGCAGTAGCCTTTAATTTTTTATTTTTAGTGCGATACAATTGAAGATTGGTAACATTAAGAATTCAAAAATCATGAGTAATTATTCATCAGTGGGTAAAGGGAGAATAGGCATAGTTGTTCAAGCTTGGGTGCTCTCTCCTTGCTTTGACTGGATTTTTGTTATGCAATGAATTTTTTCCATTTTAAGTAATAAGATCCTCTTGTATATTATTAGTTCAAGTATGACAGAGCACTCAACTAATTTAGTGATACGTTGGCATACTTAACAGTACACTGAAACGTAGGCACTGTTAAATTAAATGTGGCATCCTTTTAATGGTGCGCGAAACCAGTGCATAACTGTCCGCAGCAGGAAACAAACATGAACAGCGTCCTTCTGGACCACAGCTTTATTGCCAAATGCTCTCACATAGCACGGTCCCACAGTTTTCATCTGCATGTGGCACGAAGTGTCTAGTACTGATTTTATCTTTTTGTGTGTAATGATATGGCAAGTGCCCATCTTCTGGAATTGCAGGGAAACTTACTGTTTTCCCATTCATCTGAAACAGCTGAAGGCACGCTGCTGAGCAGAGCACGGCTGAAGAGGAATTATCGCTGGAGCGGGTGTGCCCTGCACATCAGTAAAAAATTAGAAGTTAGAGAAGGCACTGAAGTGACTGATGTGTCTGCATGAGAGGACTCTGTTGCACACTGATACCCAAGTGTTGTCCTGTGCCAGCTGAGGTCTACTCATTGGCAGTATTTGCAAATCCTTTCCATGGGCTCCATTCTAAAGTTAGCACCACTTCTGATCTAAACAAGTATTTGGAGTAGTACCTTGGCAATGTTATCCTTTGTGGTAGGACTGATGTCTGTTTCTCTTAAATGTCCTTAGAACCACTTCTTTCTTTTGTTGTTATTGCGTTGTGTATTTTTGGTTTTTTTTAAACATTCCCCTGGTTCTCTTGAAATACCAGCATCTAATTAAGCTCATCAGTAATACTTGCACTAGAATCACACTTGCTTTCTGTCCATACCACTGTCAGCTGACCAGTGTACATGACAATGTCTTTGTTTTTCATTTAGACTGCTTTTAGACCTCTCTGCGTATAGCAAAGTCTGCTATTTTTTCCTTTGAGTCATTGGACTGTGTTAGCAGACATTGCTCAATTGATAATTTTGGGACACTGCTTTCATGAAACTTTTCAATCTTTTGTTTTGCTGATGTGAAATAAACCGACTCAACTTTGACAGGTTTCTTGGGAGAATACCATATATATTGTCTAATTGCTGATGAATGGCAGTAGTGGTAGGGAGGCATTTCTGAAGACTCTCTAAAGGACACTCAACACACTTGTTTTATTTGAGAGGCGCTATGGCCTTCTGGTTGCTGTGTGACCTGTCTTCTCTTACCAGTTCTTGCTTTGGGCACAGCATGAAACAAATTGAGCCCCACGAGAGTCTTAACAAATCCAAAACCCTTAAGGTCAACTCTGTAGTCTGGGACAGGCAATACAACCTGTATGTTTTCTGTGAGTATCTCATTCACTTACTGCCTGATAAGATAAAAAGGTCTTCCACTGATAAACCCTCCATAGAAGTGCCACAGCCCATTATTATTCAGATGAGTAGGAATCCATTGATAATTTTGCTCTACATAGTTTGTAAGATAATTTGATCTCAATGACAGCCCAAATCACTTGAAAAGCAAAGTACAGGTCTTCCCTGGATGCTTCTGCTCTGCAGAGAGGTGGCTGTTTCATTAGTCCATGCCGGACAGTGTAGCAGCATCCTTGTACGTCCTGATGCATGGTGCTGGCACTGGTCTTGAGAGCAGGGAGGAGACAGGGTGAGTAGATCTCAGTATCATTGTTTATTTCTCAAAGTGGCTACTGTCTGGTGCAGCTGTGCGGTGGCACAGTTTCAGCCCAGATAAGGCCCATTGGCAGAGATCCCTACATGTACAGGGCACACGTTGAGACAGAGCATCACCAACTAAATCATTGCTGGGAGAAGACAATAACTGTGTTGAAATAATGCCTTGCTTATGAAGGAATCCTCCAGCTGTGAGCATTTATTATGCCAACTGCTGTAAAGTATTAATTGAACAATGAATTTGGCTCAGATATGCAGTGATGTTATTGCTCTGCATATGTATTTCAGTCAATCACAGGGGTCTTAGTACAATAGTTTGGCCCAAACCACTCCAAACTGACCCCTCAATGCAAGGGTCAGTGACAAAATGCAGCACTTGTGTGTCGGAAGCAAATACAAATAAGAATGTTAAAGTATCTTAGGTTATTAAAAATGAAAGAAGTCAATGATGTTTTGTATGGTTTGTTTTGTTCTTTTTGTATTTCTTTTCATTTGGACAATGGAAAATCTGAAATCAGATTAACAGTTTTCTAATTGTGTTCTTAGGGCTGCTATGTTTGGGGGTTTCATGTCCTGCAGGGCAGTGCCTTAGTTTAAGTTTTCTCCATTGTCCTTGGAGGAGTTGTTGATTTTATTTTGGGGCAGTGGTTTAATGTGGAAACAGATATTTTGGTTTTAGAGTTTATAAATTCTTTTGCCAGTTTCAGTATTTTTGCCAAATGTTGAATATCTTTCAGGTGTTGTCTCCTTACAGCACTTAAAGAACAATAACAGTTAAAGACACTGACACACATTTTTTTTATTGATGTATGATAGGCATTATCACTGTTCAGTTGTAGGTAGATACATTCTCTATAGAAGGTGTATTTTTCATAAACTGGAACCTAAGTAGGCACCACTATTGTCAGTTTAATGCCAGCGTTGCTTTATAGGCAGCAAATGTAAGAACTGCAGCTTCACCTTTCACTGGACTCCAACACTGAATTATTTACAAAGGAGCTTACTGAAACTGAATGGGCTGCTCTAGCTTTGAGGTTTCCTCCAGAATTTAAGAGGTAACATTCTCCAAGCTAAGCAACACCTCCAACTTCCATAAATTTTTCTTTTTCTCATGTTGCAGGAAAGAAAAAATCCAAATTTCAGACTTTCAAGAACTTCTTTGCCAAGAAGAAAAGGAAAGAGCCTCCACCTCCCAGGGGGGAGAGTAATCTAAAACCTAGCCAGTCCAGCAGCGATGTCAGCATCTCTGTGCTCAACACTACTGCACTTCATTCACCGAAGGAGGCTGGGTAAGCTGGTGGGGAAGGAAAATAAATAAATAAAAGTGGACCTCTCACAGCAGTAGGATGAAAGCATGAGCTGGCCCCTTAGGAGCAACCTCTGTCCAAGTTTGTGCAAAACAAGCCCTAATGCTGATGAAGGAATTCCAAGAATTTCCTCTTTCTTTGCTAGTGCTTCAAAAGCCGGCCTGGAGAGGAGGGGGAGGGCAGCCAGGGGCAGGAGTGATCTGACCTCGTAGTCTAAAACTGCAGATACCCCAGATTGTTTTGATTGGTTTTAGTGTTTGAAACCTGTCCTGGAAGGTCTGATCAGCAGAAACTTTACATAAGGACAATGATTTGAGTAGTGCTAGTACAGAGAACATGTGTAGTTGCGTTGCTGTTTTTTAGTATAAATAGTGCCCTTAGGTGCCATTTAGGTATAGATAACAACTGAAGGCCTCTAGTTTTGTGTTAGCTACCCCTGAGGGGCTTTTCTTGTGAGTGAAGTTTGTAAGTCCTTAAGGTGTGTCCAGAGCAATTCTAAGATCCCTGAATGATGTTAGTTCAAAAACTTGTCCTTTTTTTCAGGTAGTGTAGTACAAGCTATTAGCTTGCACTGCTAGCAGTGCTTCACTGATAACCTTAGACCATCAAGGTACACAACACTTCCATTGCACGTCTCTGACTGACTCTGGGGTGGGACAACCCTCTGAACATAGTTACGTCTCTCACCAGGGGTGTCATGGATTGGTATCTGGCAACCTACAATTTGGCTGTTCAGCTCCTCACCCCCCTCATACTCCCCTGGTATCTCCTCAGCCTGGCATCTCTTTGGAATACCCTAGGTCTCAGGTGGTGGAGCTGCAGACTAGCAAAGTGCGACAAAACCTCCTACGCTTTGCAGTGTTGGAGGAGACCTTGGATGGGCATGAGACTGGCAGAGGGAATGAATAGAGTGGGACATGCTGAAATCAGCATTGCTGCCAAATGCTTTGTATCATCAAATAAGGCATTTGGTGGAGCTGGACATGAAGTTTGTTCTGGTGGAACAGTTTATAGATGTTACTTTCTCATGGGTGCTTGTTCCTCCTTGCCTCAACTTTCCCCACTCTCTCTGTTGTGTTTATGCAACTGCATCATGGAAATAATCTGGGAGTGAAACAACAATCTCTTTATTTTGTTTGTTAGCATAACAGCAACAGAGTAAGTGACCACACAACCAGTCCCCTGGGGTAAGGGGAATTAGAGTGACTCAGCTAACCCAGTCCAAAAGGCTTAGGAACGGCTGAGTTTACCCCATCAGCCCATAGGAGGGATCTGGCTTAAAATTAGCCGTCTGCTTCAGAGGCAGTGTGGGTGTGAACTCTTTCTCTTGCCCTTAACCAAGTACTTCAAGCACAATTGCTGTTTACCTCAGCACTATCCTCCAGTGATTATGAACTGTTTTGCAAGATCAGAGATCAGGAAGTGAATAAAAACCCTTCTGTTTTTTCTCTTAAAGATAGGATTAGATGGATTATCCAAAAAAAATTAGAGGATATGTTTGTGCTACTTGAAAACCCTATCATGTCCAGACCCTGCATCATATAAGCATGCTTTGTAAGTACCTAGAGAGAATGAACAACATAATCCTTTGGAAAACCTGATCCTGAAAGCCAGTGGAAATACGACTTGTGAAGGGTTTATAGCAGGATCCTGAGCTTTGTGATTTCTGGCATGCAGAATATCAAAACCAGTCCTAGAACAATGCTGCTGTTTGTTTGTTCTTGAGGCAGAAGCTCTGTTTTTCTTTTTTTTTCCCCTTTTTCTTTTTTAAAAAAACCTACATAATGCTTTTAAAATTTAACTTTTCTGAATACTAACCAGAGACCAAAACCCCAGATGTGCCAATGCGTCTCGTAACAGCCAAAGGGTTGTGCCCAGATGTCAAGGTGCTGTAGGGAATCAATGGGATTTGGCATCTGTGAAGGGGAAGGGAGCATTATATGCCACTGCCCCTTTATCTTCTGGGTGGATGAGTTTTGAATGGAAATGAAAAAGCCGTGATGGCAAAGTTAAAGAATGTGCCACGGACAACTTCTTTTCTGTATCATCAAAAGGATAAAAGACCTTAAACAGAGGAAAATTTGGTCCCAAATAGTCTTATTCCTGTTAAAAAGCTTTGAGCAGGAAAAACTCCTGGGACAGTATGTAAAACTGGCTGGTCAGTGTAACGAACACTCACTCCTATGGCAGGCTGCAGTTGTTTTTGGGAGAGTGGCTGCCTGAAGGAATTGTGTCACCTCCTCAAACACTAATAAGAGGAGCTGCAGCAATAATAAGAGGAAGATAGCACAGGCCATGATGTGTTTAGGAGCAGCTTTACAGCTGCTGGCTGTAGAGTCCCATCATTTCCTCAGTCGTGACAGCTCACGTGTTGCTACACAAGAATGAATTGAGCATTTGTATAGGGAAATCAGTGTGGAGATATAGTGGCTAAAACATCTGGGCATTTAACTAACAGTGCATCTTTAGCTTCAGCACAAATGTAAATACACTGCCTGGAATTGCACATGAATGTATATTTGCACATAAGAGACTCATCTGTGCTAAAGCTGCAGTTAATTCTATTTTTAATCCAATGCTCTTTTTGTGACTGCCAGAAGAAAATACAGTAATTCTCTTGCAAACACATATGATGTGTATGCAGAGAGAGAAACAGATCTTGTACTGGCAGCCTCAAGAACAAGGAAACCTCAGCTTTTTCTGCTGAAGAATTCCAAGTAAAGGAAGAAGAAAATCCCCAAATAAAAAGGTTGATACATCCTAATGCACATGCATTCTTTGCAGTAAATAAGATATGCTAACAAACAATGAATATACATCACAGTAAATAAAAGTTGTGTGACACTGTCTTTCTAAGTGCAGTAAAATTGTGTCTTGCCCATGTAGAGTGTCTTTCATGCTGAGAAGGACTCTGAAATCAAATACACAAAAAGATGGGATGGCTTCATTCACTCTAATGATGAAATAAGGCAAGTGCCTTACTTGTGTGCAGTGCTGCTGTCTTATCAACTAACACAGACATTAAACATTACATATAATAGGAGGAAGCATGAACTCTGTGTTGTGGGAGAAAGAACTCAGATTGTCTTCAGCACAACATAAACATAGAGCAAAATTATTTTGCCCTACTGTGAAACATGGCATAACTGGATACCAACTGACTACACCTTTGGGGCAGCAGGAGGGTTAGTCAAGCAGACAAAGCAGATGTTGTCTCTGGAGATGTAAAGAAGGGAGATGCAGGAGGAAAAAGAGTCATTTGTTTGGGGTTTTTTAGATGGTGTATTTATTTTTTGAAAGTTCACAGTCTTTCAGGGCTTTTTAAAAAAAGAGAGAATCTGGGGGTTAGACAAACAGCAGAGACCTCTTCTATTTGATTTCCTTGCAGAAGAGTTAGACTTACCGGATTTTCCCTGTCAGAGTTCTGTTCATAATCATCCCCTGTTACTCAGAGTCAAACTTTCAGAGGCAGTGAGCGTTGCCTGCACGGCAGCTCAGCCAAGGAATCCTTGTAACTTGTGGGTTATGAGGCTGGCGTCCAACAACAAGAGTATTCTCTGTTGTTTTCCAATTAAGTGCTAGGATGAAATCCTGGTAGAGACCATCCTTGTGGTCTTCTGGACAAAGTAATGTAGAGAAAGTGCCTGCCTATGCTGGTGGAACTTGGTGAATAAAAGATTTGGAGCTTTCCTTGTTGTGCCACCCAATTGCAAAATGTGCCCTGCACAAGTTAATAGCCCAAACCCAATCAGTCTCCGTGGATTACAGCTCAGTTAACAGCTGTTGTGGGAACTCATCAGCATTTCACTGAACTGAACACCCAGTGAGCACAGAAGCAGAGCAGGAATATCTTTCCTGGGTACTTTAACTTGGCCATAGATAGGTGTGTAACTGTGGCCATGGACACTTGTCCCATCTACATTTTTTAATATGCTTGGGATCTGGCAATGCTCATGATACAGCTGAACAGAACTGTTTTTATTGCTGGACCGGAGAGGATTTGAATCAGGTTTGTTAATGCAGTGGAATTACATTTTCTGCCCACATTTGCCAGAAGAGGAAAAATAATCCACATCTTTGGCAGGTATGACACACACCAGGCTGCAAACGTTTTACCCTGAATGTCTCATGCTAAGCACATTCCCACCAAAGGATGGCAGGGTACTCTTGTCGTCCCCCCCCAGCCTCTGCATTGTAGACATCCCTCAGGGTGGCATGAATCCAACTAAATCCCTTCATCTGACCTAGTCACCCTGGACTCCCTCTCTAGTCCACAGGAACTGGCCTGTGTGTTCGATGCAGATGATGAGTACATCTGAAAAGAGGCACCTGTATTTGATCAGCATACTAAGAAGTGTTTCTTCCTCCCTTCTGTATCAAAGGAGCTAGCAGTGAACGCCTTAGACAGCTAATATGCAGGAATATGAAGTTAAGTGTGGTGCATCCCACCCTGGCCTCTTTATGATCCCTCTGCCCTGGTTAAGTAGTGCAGGGAAGTGTTGGAGGGCTATACTGTGTGCATTGACCACTCTTCCTTCCTTCCCAGGCCCAAAGGAAGCATGGGAAACAAAGCCTTGTCTCATGACAGCGTCTTCATTTTTGAGTCTGCACCAGGAAGTGTGGCAGGTGACATGTTGTCTCAGGAAAACATACCTGGAAGAGTGAAAACTTTGCAGGTGAGAACGACTTCCTCTCATTCATGGTGCTGCTTTGTATTAGCTGACTCCTAGGAAAATCTGTTGCTTGATTCTTCTGCTGTGTGCCTTAAGATTTTGTTGACTAAAGTGTTCAAAACCACTACTTTTGGGTCTTTTCTTCCTCTTGAAAGCTGCATCCTTGAGCAGTCCTGGTTCTTTCAGCCTTACCCAGGCCTCATAGTATGTGAGTAACATGAATCCAGTTCATGGACTTTGAAAAATTTCCTTAATGAGCATCCGATGGGATTTCCATTCTTTACTTCATAGCCACTGCTTTTGGTTTAAGGCTCTTTATTTATACTGTAGTGTGTTCCTTACACTGTTATTCTTTACATATTTTGTTATATATATGTTATTCTTTTTGGCAATTCTGGCTATGATGTTTTCACTGTACATACTAGCACCAACAGCTATGTAAGTGTGTGGGATGATGGATATGTCAGGGCACTTTTAGTGACAGCTTTATTTATGTCATTATTCTTCCGATCTCTGCCAGCAAGGGATACTGTATTCTGCTAGGTCATTTCCTTCTTCCAAGGCACATACTGAACCTTCCTTGACAGCTCCCTTATCAACTGTTCATTATATTAATTATATTTAAATGACTGCCCAGCTCAGAGCATTGAGATAAAAGTTTAAGGTTTTTCCAGAGACTGAAAACAAACCATTGATAAGGCAGCCAAAGGCCATTGAAATTCTTCCTTTGCTCAGTGTGAGCTTCATGTTGCAAAACACAATTGCATCACATGTTAAGTAATAGAAGATGCACAGAGGGACTTGTTCCTCCATAAGACTGCAAAACAGGCTGAGCTTCAATTCAGGATATTTTTTGCATAACAGTAAGAGTAGCAGGAGAAATCATGTTTATATATGGCAGAATTTTGTTGGGGAAAAAAGCTCTTTTCATGCTATCTCCAGTCCACTATGCCCTCTCTTCATCCATCCATCACCCTGCATGGTAAGGTAATACTAGCAGCACTATTTTTATAGTAATGAAAGACAGCCTTTTTCTGTGAGCTTGACTCTTGTCAGAATAAAAGCCAAGCACTAATAAAAGCTGTTATTTTCTTAGCAATGTAAATTAACTTCTACCAGTAGAAGACAGACTGTAAATTCAGAGTTTCCCCCATAACACTTTACTGTCTGCATGCAATAAATTTAATAAATCAAAGATGGGAAGTTATGAAGAGAGAAAATCAAAATTGACTTTCTGTATTTTCCTTCCCATGAAGGAAACACAAGTATGTTGTATGCCTTGTTTTGCTCATACATTGCAATCTTTGTGCAGTTTGTCATCAGTCCTGCTTTTGCAGATCTTATTGGTGATAGCTCTTTGATTGTTGCAGGTAAGAGGGCAAGAAAGCTGTTTGAACTGGGGCACTGGTGGATTAAAGAGTGACATTGTGCTACCCAGTGTGGCTGTTAGATCTATAGAAATTACATTACAAATTAATCTTCCTGAAGAAGAATGGCAGCTATTTAGATCTATTTTACAGAGATATACATGAATGCATACCTTGCAGAAGAGCACAGAATTAGCATAGAATTTCCCAATCTGGTTTAATAAGCACAGAAACAGAAAAAACAGATCTGCATGTTTATCTTGGGAATATTCAGTTGAGATGTTTTTAGTTGAAGGACAAAGTTTCTGTTCAGACCTTGTTTCTATTCCGGCTTTGACATAGCCGACAGACTTAAGCCAAGAATTTTAGTAATGGTGTTTCCTGACATCTGAACTTTTTTAGTTTGAGGGAACATCTGGCTGCTTGTGAGGTTGCAGACTTTGTTTTATTTTTCTAGAGTCAGGGCCTGCCAGAGCATTCTTTTGTGCAATCTTGGAAAAGAATCCCTGTACTCCTTTACAAACAAAGTTGTTCCTGGCTGTCATTATCATTCTTGCTGTAGACAGGACCAGGATGTAATACTGGGGAAAATTAACAGGCAATTCATTAGGGTGGACCAGAAATTGAATTAAATTTTCTTTGTGTTATTATTTGTATTCTGTTGAATTGTTTTCAAGGCTAGGTTGGATGGGGCTTTGAGCAACCTGGTCTTGTGGAAGGTGTCCCTTCCCATGGCAAGGGGGTTGGAATTAGATGGTTTTTAATGTCCCTTCCAACTCTAACCATTCTGTAATTCTATGGTTGTATAAAAAGTAGGACACAGCCACTTGTGCAGGAGAGAGTTGTGACAAGCTCTCAATATTTGGAAAGGTTTTGTGAAGGAAAGCTGACCACATAAACCTGGGGTTGGGAACCGCTGACTTCTTCTGCCGGTTGTGTAACTACTTGGGACACCTGGATACATGGAATTATTTAAAGAATAATTAAATCTAGAATTTTTTTAAGTTTTAAATTTAAACTGAATTAAATTGCTGTAAATTTTCTGGAATGGTGAAATTTCTGTCTTTGGCAACTTACTGAATAAAGCTGATTTATATTTTAATTTTGTACCAAAGCCAGTTCTAATGATGAGTCTTTGATGAATGTAACTAAATAAAATTTTATTTATTTTTAATATTTTTTATTTTCTGAAAATAGTCTGTTTCTTTGAGTACTTCTGTTAACTAAGATATTCTACATGCCTAATGGGAGCAACACAGGGAGATGCATCCAAAATGTCCCCTATAAATAATGCCATTAAAAGTCTAAATTCTGAATTTCCTTTCAACCATAGCTTCAGTTGCAGCAGAGCATCAGACTTGGATCCCCTCCTCTTGTTATAACTGGAAAGAAACTGGAAGATGCAGGTGCTGTTTCTGAAGATGATGGTTTACCTAGAAGCCCTCCTGAAATTTCAACCCTTCATGAAGTTCTGACAGATTCACCAAGCAAGGTAGAATCATTATGTCACTTCAGTGACCACCTGTACAGAAAAGATAAAATCTGTTTAGAGAAGGGGAAGACCTTTTTGCTTACTTGTGATAAAAACTGATGGTACAGGTCAGTCAGAATTAGAACAAATTACCTAAGTGGATTGTGGACTTGTCACTGTGAAGGATATCTAGGAAGTGGCCTTATGAATATCCCTTCTGAGTACAATTTTCTATGCTTTTGTGAGGACCAGTGCTGGGGCAGTTGTGACCCATATCATTAAGGAAAGAGGAGAGAAATTCAGTTGATATGACAAAGCTCAGTGCCTTTGGGCAAGGCAGTCTCTCCTGGCAGGTCTGTCTGGCAGAAAGTGTAAAAAGTCGATTATTCACAGGTGAGTGTTGCGTTACTGTGGCTCTTCCATTTCCAGTCCAAGAACAAGTTGAGGTACTCACACTGCACAAACAAACTTCCCACGTCTTCTTGCTTCAAAGAGGCACAGAGATTGTCAGTTTCCTGCACCTATGAAAGAGTAAGAGTTTTTGGGTGTTTTAAAGCCAGCCGGGAAAATAAAAATAGTGGGAACTGTGCAAGAGACTGTTCAAATTTTACTGGTTTTGGAATTAAATAGATCAAAACCATGGCAATATTAGTTGAATTGACAGGAAAGTGACAATCCTATGAATCTGAGGAGAACAGGTCCTGATGGGGACTCAGAGGAGGTTTAAGTTACATTCTTTCTTAAGAATTGCCTTCTCGCAGCAGATGCATGATTTTGGACTTGAGTGAGCATGTGAACATTTGTAAATTTGAAGATATTAAAAAAAAAAAGCCAAAATAGTTTTTTAAAACGTGTTGCCTTGTGTTCAACCTTCATCACATATCTCATAGCAGGATAAAGCTCCCCTACTTTATGTTTGATCCCCAATTAACAAATGAAACCTAATTTGTGAGGTAAGGACTTGGTGACCTTTCCTTTGTCTTTCCTCTTGTGTTTTCTTATAACTAGCACTGGATATCCAGTCCTAGATAATTCCGTGTGATACTTCCCTTAACTTACCCTCTTCCTTATTTTATCCCACAGTCTTCCAACCCTGTTCAGCGTCATAGCTCTTTGAGTTTAGGCGGGACAGACAGTGAAGATGAACAGGTAAATAGCTGCTTTTCCTGCTAATAAACTTTCCTGAGGCAGTGTGTGTGGTGTGTGTATGGAGTTAGTACAATAATATATATATTTTTTAATCTATTCTGGGTACAGTGTATCCTAGCAAACAATTCATAAACAGTCCAGAGTGATGCAAATGATACTGAAAATGTACCTCTCACAGAGTTTTGAATAAGAACCAAATAAAGAGAGAGAGAAATCTACTGGTAAGTGATTTGTGTGAACATCAGTCAGCTCTGTGATACAGTATGAATCTGTAAAGTTACGCAACAGAAAACTGGACAAGGCAAAGAACTTCAATTCCTCTTCCATGTGCCAGGCCCAAGTACCCAACAGCAGTAATAGCTTAATTACGCCTGCTCATCAGCAGTGGCTTGTGAGTAATCCCCTGCATCATTCTTATCACGAGAAATAATTGCAGAATCAGCTCTTTCTGACTCTAGGTATTCCACAGGAAAAGGTCTGTGTGTTAATTTGCAATTTTCTTTGGATTATAAGGGACTACCACAAGCAGCGGGTTCTGCTGTCAGACCAACACAGTCTATTCGTTGACCAGCTCGGACAAATTTACAGAGGTCATATTTTTGGAGAAGAGCCATGGGGACCTTCACCTTGACTGTCCCTGCTGCTTGAAGCTGAGTTGAGTTCCTGCCCATCTCACACTTTCAAGGCAGGCTTGCAAAGTTTGCTTGTATTGCCTTTCTCCGGTGTTGATATAATGTCTGAAAGACCAGTCAGACCACGGTTGTGCCAGTGAGGCCTTCAAATGCCAGTGAGAAAGGCAAGCACCACTCCACCAGAGCTGATTTGATTCATGGGATAGCCCTTGCAGTTGTATAACCAATGTAATCTGCCATCTGGCTGAGAAGGGGAATATTTATGGGTCCAAAATAGCTATGGGCCAGTTTGGCCCAAGGTTTCCAGTTCTCCATGCAGAATCCCTGTTTGAGAAGCTCACCTGAGAGACAGCTATTTAGCCCTTGAAATTGAGAATAGCCCACAAGTAAAGGGGAGGTAGCACAGTACCTGGAAGATTCCTTCCCAATGAAAAGGGCCTTAAGCAACCAGAGCAGCATTTTGAGGGTCAAACAGTTAGTGCCCACCTCACTGCTAAGGAACCTTTCCCTTTCACTCTCCCTTTCACCAACCTTCGAGAAAGGAGAGAGCAACCTTTGGGCAAGACCAGTTCAACTTTCCTGGCTGTGGTTGAGATGAGACACTCCTGCTCAGTCATTCTGTATCTTTTGCTTTAGGGATCGAAAGACTAAAATGTTCCGTTTTGTAAACCTGCATACTATTTTTTCCTTTCAATGCAAAAAAGCCCTTTTCTGTCCAGTTCTGAGGTCTTTGAGCTCTTTCAGTCTTGCAGAGACAAGACAGAGACTGGAGAATTTTTTTTCTCTCTTCTATATTGCACAGAATTCCCCACTTGAAGTCTTTTCATTTTTCTCCCCAACTCACTAGGAATCTGGCTGTTTCTCTACAGTACTGTGTATGTTCCTTTACCCAAATATTTTGCTTAGTCAGCAGTTTGGATCAGCAGAAATCTTGCCAATATGTTTATCTAAAATAAAACCCCTTTTCCTAAATAACCATCATTTTTTTCAGTAGCTTTTGAAACTATGCAATACCAGGATTTGAGCTAGCAGAACACAAGTTGTAAAACTGAATAACCGCATCTCAAAGATGAGGAAAATTGTGAAAAGCACCAAGAAATCCACACCAGTTATTCCATTTAACAACGTTGACTATTTAGTAAAGGAAAAGAGCATTTGATCCTGAGCAATCTGAAGTTACACACAGTCTAGTGTTCACATTTTACTATTACATTGATCTTGCTGCAGGTAACAGTTACTTCATTTCTTTCCCTGCACTGCTTCACTGGGTTTTCCAAGAGCTTCATGCTGCTGTCACCTCTGTGTGAAACCCTGATGTGTCATCACCTTGTAACTTCTCAGTGCCTTCCACATTTATAAATACCCACTTTCTGACTAATCTAAAGCTAAATGTGAGGCTGTCACTCAAAGTGAGCAGCAAGTGACTTCACAGAGACATTAACCAGCATTGCCCTGCCTTTGCCAGATAGCCCTTACGGAAATCTAACTTCCTTGTTGGCATCTTCTACCTGGACCAATTAAAAGCAAAACAGTCTCAGCTTGTGGGGCTGAGGACAGTGTTTTGACACAAACACTCTTTAGGAAATGGGCCTCCTGGCTGCAGCATTCTCCTTGTGCAGGCTCCTGCAACTGCCCAATAACCAACAAACATCAAATTTATCTTATACTTAAACACTGATGTGGAAATCTTGTGTCTGCTCCACTGTCTTTGAGAGAAGAAACCAACTGTCAGTCATCAGGAAAAAAATACCCTGAATCCTCAGTGGAGTAGGGTATTTACCACTTTTTACAGCAGTAACTCAGTAGCTTCAGGTGTTTTTATATTAAATAAGCACAACTGTAATTTTATAATTGAAAGGCAGAAGAGTTTCTTGTAGAAATTAGTAACCATATTACTATTTTGGAAGTTCTAGTGATCCTTACAGGCTTATCATTAATCTTGTAGAATTATAACAATAGTTTGCTTATTTATTAGCTCTGTTCTTTCTCTCTTTCACAATGTGTAAATTTTTCATGAGAAGAGTCTGTATCTGTCATACATTCTGTTGTGGTTTATTTCAGATCTAGGAACTAAAAAAATCCAAGGGAGAATAAGGAAATTAGTTTTAGCTACCTTAAACGCAAAGCAATATACACAGACAATCTTTATAGGTCAGATGGGAAGATGCTTTTGTGATATTTAAAACTTCATCAGCATACACGTTTTAAATGCTGTGTTATGTCCTAAGCTTAAACAAAACTAACATCTGGATGCCAAGCACAGTTAAATGACTGTGTTTCACCTAACTTTATGACCAAAGCCAAAATAGCAGGTATGTTATACTGAATGAAGCTTGATTGACATGGCTGTGAAATTTTGCAAGTGTTCCAGAAAATCTGGCCTATGTTTCAAAACAGTAGCAAAACCAGTCAAGCTGCATGTTTAGGGGTTTCTCTACAAACATTTCTGTAAACTCTTTATTTCAATAGCATAATATAAGGTTGCTGCTGTTTAGTTCCCCAGAGCAGATTGCTGCAAGAGTGAGATCCACATCGCTGTCTGGAAGGTGCTTCTGGGATACTTTTTGGAGAGAAACGTTTGATATTAAAAGAGCAAAGTGGCTATGGCAACTTTCTTAGAAATAGAGATAATGAGGAGAAAGCATCCATGCTACTTTTGTGGCATTTTAATAACAAATTCTGGCAATGTGTCACATTAATGGATGAAAAGGCAGCTATAAAAACTGCACCAGTGTCTCCTGCTGGTGCATGCATATATTGCAAATGGTTTTTCGGATAGGAACTGGGAAGGGGACAGGCTGAGGCTCTTAACTATGGGAGAGACGGGTATTTCTCACTTTTGTGTAACATACAACTGACCACACAGAGCTGAGTAATTTCTACACAGAGATTATGTTAGGCATACATTTTGAACTGAGGATTTGTGTCCAAAAATACAGCCATTTCAGGCATCTGAAATGGAATTGAGGTAGCAAAGGAATTGTTTCAGAGGTGTGGGGAAGCCAAGCAAAATCTACAGTGACATGTTTGTGTTTTACAGATACCTTCAGGAGCTTCCTCCAGGCCCATCAGTCCTTCATCCTCTGCCACTCCGGGGGCCCCCAGCTCACGAGGCAGCAGCTTCCTTCCCGTTGACTTCACCATCCCTGCCAGTCCCCTGGGCTGCCTGGACACCTCAGCAGCCAGGCACAGGATTGCCATAAACCCCCGGAAACAGAAAGGCTTTACCAACAAGAATCAGCAACCTCCCCAGGTAAGCATTTGCTGGAAAAGAATCACTGCATAGAAGGAAATGGATGTGAATTTTTAGGTTTGAGTTTGTTTTTTTTTACATTTTCTTTACTACCCACATTCCCTTTCCTTTTTTATTCTTCCACTGGAAGAAGGGAAACCGTCTATTTTCCACCAACCAACTAATGAAAAAAGACTCAGAAATCTTCAATATCATGGAAGCTGGAAAAAAGTGCAGCTTTGGTTTTTCTTTATTTAGCAAAAAAGGTTGCAGGTTATATTTCACTTGTAAAAGCATTCCTGTAGTTTGAAAAGCTAGTTTTCAATTTTAAAGAAGCCTAAATCTGTTTCTGCAAACAATTTCAGATTAGCTTTAACTTAATTCTTTGTATGTCAAAGGAAAGACGTAAAGGGCTTACTTTGGGAAGGAATGTGGCTCTGCATGTGAGAAATTAGGATGAAATGCTTCTCATCCTGGCTTCTTGGAAACACGTTGTGAAGATGAAGTTCAGCAGATAGAAAAGTTTGTTGAGCTGGAGTGTGGCAGAAACAAGGCATATTTCTTCTCTACTGCTTGTTCCTCTCTCCATCTGCTAAACTTGCATGAAACTTTATCCTGGAGTTAGAAGTGAAAGCTGGGTGGGGAGAAATTCAGGATGGGTGTAATACAAAATAAGGTTTTCTTGGAACCTTGGGCCCTATAGCATCTTTGCTCAATATTCTTTGTGCTGCAGCTAAGTACTACTACGGTGCCGAAGGAGAAAAGCTAATTGTGGAGTGTCAATCAGAGATACCAGAAGTGATGATAAGTCTCTGGCTTGGTCTGTTCTATGCCAGCAGGTAGCTTGGTGATGTCTTAGAAACATACTTGTTCACTCAGAGTATGTCAATCCTAGAATGATTCGGATTCAAGAGAGATCAATGGGCTGCCTTTGACATTTTGAACATGAATTATTTCTAGGTTCTTAACTGGAATAGAACATTACCCACAGTGCCAGTACATTACAGAATGGGGGGTTTGGGTCTATGTTTTGAGTATTTATAAACACGCATGGGTATAAAATACAAATTCTGTGCACTATTTTTTAATTAAGAAATCTTACTGCACCTCATTAGGTGGAACAGCTGGAAAATGAAGCAAGTCTTCCTGCAACTCCAGAAAAGAAGGGAAATTCAACAGAATTACTTGAGAGTGACCAGCATAAAAGTGATTGGGAAGGTAATAAAGACTTATGTGTTACTACTTTGGGTGCCTGAACTCTTCTACATAAGGCTGACAGGACCTATTTGAATTTTAAGTCCTTTCAAACTAGGCATCTTTTGGTTTAATATCACAAAACTAATCCTGGCTGCTAAAGTGTTACGATGGAAAAAGTCATGTACTCCACTCAACACAGTGGTGCTGAAATGGTAAATTTTGAGGACAGCATTAAAAAATACATGAGGTGAAGGTACCATGTTCAGAAGTACCTGAGCTACACCCTTGGCTAGATCTCATTGATGGGGGATCCGAGTTCCTTGAAACTCAGAAAAACCTTAACCTAAGCGCTATATCTGCTATGTGTGTAAGATGACTTTAATTGGCTTGTGTTTACTAGACCTTCCTTTGCCACCTCCCCCTTATCACTTGAATAATAACTAATTGCCAGTGGTAACACAATTGTAATTGTAAATTTTTCCTGTTTGGAGAAATGAAATTCTCCAAAGTCTCCAAAAGAAGACATTTCTCTTTAGCGCTGCATTACAACCGCACTGGATGATGGTAACGCTATAGTGTGGTGGGAACGTTGGCACTTTGTTGTTAGGGCAGACTCAGGACCCAATGCTGTCACACGTGAGAGTTACTGTGTGCAGACACATGTAAGCTATCCAGTTGTTCAGCATTCCTGCTGGAGCTGCAGGAGTCAGAGCTACCTGATGCTGAAGTGTTCTACTTAAGTACAGCAAATCTTCCAGATCATTCTAGGTAGCCTTTAAAGGCATACACATGAAGAAATGTCTAGTGAAATCTGGCCTACGAGGGGTATGCAAGAAAAGAACTAAACAGCAACTGATTTGATACAATTTAAGCAGACAAAATCTTTCAGTCATTCCTGGGATTAAGTATGTTCAAACTAAAACTTTATTAGTCTCCTCACTTGGACAGCCCATTTCTAAATACACTTTTAACAGCCTTATTTATCAGACAACAGTGCCCGTACATGGGGAACTCAGGCTAAATGACTGCACTATCTGCAACGAATTACTGATGCAGATCGTGCTGGAATTGTAACCTTTAAGTGCACACTCTTCTCTTCTGTTTAATGTAGGATTACCAGCCCAGGTGGGACACTCTGCAAAGGGAGGTGGTACTAATGAGACGGCAGGTGTAAAAAGTCCCACTGATGCCAACCGTGACTCCTGTGATTCCACAGTTGTACCAGAAGACTCTTGTGCTTTGCTGCAAGAGGATGCATGCCCTCCAGATATGGACCATCACTATAAAGGAGCTGCACCCCTTCTGAGACCTGAGCCTTCCCCGGTGAACCTGGAGGAACCTCACAGTGCAAAAGTGTACTGTTCAGATGAGTCTGCTGATGAATTGAAATTACATCAGAAAAATACCAATACTGAAGTATCTGCACTTCCAAAATTGGAACAAATTGAAGGAGAAGCTGTTGTGTTTCCAGACATACTAGCAGCTGGCTTGTTTAGCGATGGTGTGGAAACAGAGGGCATAGATATATTGGAAGATGCACAAAAATCTTTAGTAGATTCTGTGGACTCAAACATCAAAGACCAGGAAAAGGGGGGTCCAATGTTTATTGGCAAAGTAGAAGCTTGCTTGGGCACTATTGAGAATCATTCTAACCACGCTGTCTCAGATACTGCTCCAAGCACTTCACAGGTTGCAGTAGCCAATTCACAGTCATCTTTTAACATCAAGACAGTGGCTGTTTTGAAGCCTGAAAACAGTTCAGTAACGAGAAATGACAAAGAAACTTGTGAAATAATGGAATTTCAGTCATCCAAAGGCAATGCAGAAAAAAACAGAGACACTGCTGCATCTGTCTCAGAAGCAGGTTGCATGCTACCTCCCAACAAACTGGAAGTATGTTTTAAAGCAGAAACTGTTTCAAAGGGTAACCAAGGCAGTCAACAGGACAATCCCTCCTACCTTTCTGAAAAACTTTCCATTGGATGTCTTGCCTCTTCAAGTTTGGCTGGCTTGAAGAGTAATATCTCTTCGGATGATAACAGTAAGGAGTACCAGATAAGCAGTACAGCTTCTCACAGAAAAACAGTGGAAGACAGTCAATCTTCAGATGAAAATGTAAAAAGTCCACTGAAGACTGCTTCTGCTAAACCAGTCAGATTTACCATTGCACCAGCATGGCAAAGATCTCTCTCAGGGGGCTCAAATTCAAAGGAAGATTCCTATACCAGAAGTTCTCCAACATCCCCTATAAGACCAGAGTTGTTTGAAGGAGTGACAAAAGAACACATGCGTTTTGATGCAGTCACCCAGGAATCAGCAAAAACCAACTCAGATAGATTTGATCGAGATTGTAAGGACAGTGATTTGCATTTGAATTCTTCTATGGAGTGGGCTCACCATGAAGCACAAAATGTTGAAAACCCGTTTGGGGTCAAACTAAGGAGAACATCTTCCTTACTAAAATACCAGAATGAAAGCCATGCTGAGTATCCAAAGCTGACCTCTTCAGCAGTTCCCACTGCTGCTTCTGCTTCAGTTAAGGAGGATCAGAAATCAGTGGGCACTGGGAAGCAACCTCCAGGCATTCCTGTCAGCACAAAATCATTTGTTAAAAAAACAGATCTCCTAGAAGACAAAAATCCTCCCAAGACAAGATCAGAAGAAGTGGCAAAGAAGCAAAATGGTCATAAACCTTCAGGTATTTATGATATATTTTTATTCAAACATATTAGGAAATAGTGGTCATATAGAAAACCTTAGCAGAGTGCAAACAAAAGATAAAAGTCCTCTTGACACAGACTAAATTCAGCCTTGAGTTCATCAGCACCATAATTTAATTGGCTTGATGATTTGGCCAGTCAAGAGAATTCTTGGTTTATCTTAATGAGGGGTGTGTTCCAGCAAGAATAACAACAGATTAATAGCTTAAGGGCCTCTGAAACATTTCTGGTACGATCTACTTGTGCATATAGTTGCAGTTTTAACTCAGTTTTTTAAAACTTGCTGCTTTTTTGTAGTTAATTTTCCAGACTGCAGCAGCTCAAACCTTAACTAGGAGTTGCATTAGGTGTGATTATTTTTTTTTCTACAATCACTTCATTTAAAATATTTAAAAGTGAAAAGGCAGCCTGTATTTTACTAAATACATGAAAAAATAATGGTTATCATACTCATTTAATCTGCAATGTAAGGATGTTATTTCAAAGGCAAAATCCGGTTCACAATGATCTCAGTGGGAGTTCTGCCATTGACTTAAACGGAAGCACAGTCAGGTCAAAAACTCCAGAATAAACAGAAAAACAGTTGTTGCCAAGAAAAAATCATCAGGGAAGGTAATTTTATCTCTGCACTGTTCAAAGGGTATTACAGATGCTGAAGGATTTAAAACACAAAACACTAGCTTCAGACTGACTTGACCTAAATCCCTTCTTTACTTCAAAAATGCTTCTTTTGTAGAAAAAGTCTCCTCTCCACATTTGGAAACTGCTTCCTCTGAACCAGCTTGGGTCTCCGTGGCAAAACTAAAACAAAAGGGTTTCCAGGACCACCCTCTTGCCAAAGAACATAAAGCTGAAGACAAAGCTTTGACCAAAGTGGATCAAGAGGAGGTAGAGAACTAAGTAACATTGCATGGATGTGAATCCTGCACCAGATTGACTGAGTACTTTGGCACACCGAGAGAGAGGGGATAACTTGCCTGCATGTGAAGTAACCCTGTATTGGTAGCAGCTGTCTTCCTTCTTGCCTTCTCCCTCTCTCCCACAGGCTGTCTCCAACCATCCTTGTCTGGCTTTTGCTGCATTTTCACAGTCAGGTTTAGAGATGTAAAGAGCCAGGGTAAGCTTTATGACTGCCAGCGACCAGCCGGTTTCTTAGGTCCATTCTTTTCTTCTCTTTTCCTTTTGTAGCAAGGGATCCATGCTAGTGAGAACATACAGAAGAAGAATATGCCTTCTGGCTTGAGCTCTCAGGACAAGAAAATGCAAATGAAGACCAGTGTGTCTGCTGCAGCAGGTAATCTCTTTCTTTACATCTTTACACAGTGGCTACAGTTTACACCAGTAAGTGGTGTGGTTGGCAGGTAATGGGGGGAGATAGCTACCTTTTTGATAATCAGCACACTTTATATAAGGCCTGCTCAGAGTCTAGTTTGCATCTAAGTCAACATATTGGCTTGCTCACTCAGCAGACAAAGCAAGTGAGAAACTTTTATCTCCACTGCCAGTTCGTGGAATGGCATATAAACAGTGTGGTGATTTATTACTGGCAAAGGTCAGTACTAAAGAATACCAGTTGAAGTTGGAAAGTGTCCAGAAGAGAACAGCAAAAAACCTCTTCTAGACCTCCAGTCAGCCAGGAAATACTGATGGGAGTGGAGTTGTTTAGTCTAGAGAAGACAATGTAATTTGCTGCAGAGGACAAGACTAGTTTTTATGCTCTGTATGAGCTTAAAATGCACCAGGGGAGGTTTAGCTTAGACATGAGGAAATACTTTCTAACAATAAGAGTAGTGAAGTGCAGAATAGCATAGATTGCTTACAGAGTGTGTGCAGTTTCCATTGCAGTTTCCAGGATGTGTTTAATAGATAAAGATGCATCAAGAATAATTTAGGTAGAGTCAGTTCCACCCTCAGGTGAACACAGAGACTTGATGGCCTCTCTCCTGCCCTGTTAGCTGTGATTCTTTATAGAAAGATGCAGAGGAAGAGTGTGACTCAGACATCGTGACTCACATACCTCTTCCAGGGCCACTGCTGGGCTGCAGCTTATCCCTCCCTGCTTACTCAGTGTGGTGCCAAACCTCAGAGACACGCTCCAGCTAGATATAGATAAGCTGGTTCTTCAGCTGTAAAAGCATATTGTGCTAGCTGAAAGCTATTGATTTCAGATACTGCCTAAGAAGATAAGAAATACCCCACTGTGTCAGAGCAGTGGCTTTTCTGTTCCAGATCCCTATTGCTGAGGCTGCCAGTAAGTGATGCTGTCTAGGGAGAGCACATGCACCTGGCCACTTTCCCCTTAAAATTCACCAGCATCCAGAATTGTTGTATTAGAGATATTAGGGGGTGCCTCTGTGCCTGCTCCCTATAGTAGTTGCTTATAGAGCTCTTACTCCTTTTTGAATCTACAGGTGTTACAAAATAAGCTTTCTCCGTTACTACAGGTAGCTGACCAGCTGAGAATGTGCACCAACAGAGAGGCTCTGATGTCAGTGGCCTAACTCTGTGTGTTTTTAAAAAGGATTCTGTTACAGGCCAGTTTCATTTCGTCTTACAGAGTCTTGTGCTGTTAAGAGCACGCAACGGACTTTAGACTCACTTTTGCTTGTTATAAAGAAGGAAATCTCCTAAAATGTGAAAATTCATTTCCAAAACCAAAATTTCAGTAACACTTAAAATCCTACATCACCTTAGATACTTTGGAAAAATTTGCTGTGTATGTAGAGCTGCAGCCTGTTTTTAATGGATAGTTTACTCCTTTGGCTTTGCTCAGGCGTGTGACTAATGGAGCTGATGGACATTTTCCATTGATTTCAGTGCAAGTAAGATCAAGCTCCTCGTACTTCCCATTGCTTAAGTCCCCATGTGGCCTCTGTTCTTGTGCCAGAGCACAGCAGCCTCATCGTGCCTGCCCACATGCCACGCACAGGCTAATCAAGTATGAGAAAAAGTTTGAATTTTCTCAGTTTGACTTACAGACAGAAATTAAATACTTCCTGGGTTGAAACGGACAGAGAGAGAACGATTTTGAAAGACTTCTGAACTGTGTCTTGAGAAATGAGAGCTTCATCTGTTTGGAGCTGCATTGTGTGACACCCCATTCCAGGCTGTCTGTCTGAAGACATGAATCTTGAAAATTTTCTAACAAGATGGATGGAGGAGGCCTTTTCTAAAGCCATACAAGGAGTGTTATCTGTATTCCTCCATTCTTTGTGAGGATGACAGGCTTGAGTTAGGCTGCATGAAGAGGAACACCTAGCCCCACCAGAATGCCCCCTGCTTGGCTTACAAGTCCAAGAACATAAAGTCCTGGTTTTATCCTTACCTAGTATTTAATAATACTGCTGGAGCAATATTTCTGCCAGCAGGGAAGACTGAAAAATAATCTTTAAGACTTCTCAGTGTTGACAAACAGATACCGTTACTTTTAACCCCACGGTAAGCCTGGGGTGATCTTTGCCCTGCAAATATTTTGTTTCCATTTTCCTTCATACTCAGGAGTCCTATTCCTATTGCAGTCACAGAGCAGAATAAGCCTGTGGAACTCTTTGCTGTGCACTGTCATGGAAATTAAGAGTTTGAAAAGATTAAGAGATGAGTTAGCCAAGAATATGAATTACAGAAGTACCTGGGGCTATAGTCTCCATGCTTGAAGAATTTTGAAGAACTTCTTCATTTATCAGGGCTTAGATGCTTGCTATTGGGACTGAAGAGAAGATTCTTTTATGGGCAGCATATTCACTAACAGCTTAATATCATTTTTTCCATTGCAATAACTAGTCCCTACCATTGTGTAGCTGGACCAGGCAATACTAGCAATACCCAGTTTAATAATTCCTCTGACTTATTTTTGAGTCACAAACATTCAGGGCTGTACAACAATTGCTTTATACAGAAGGAAATATTATTGGCAGAAACGGAGTTTTTAACTCTCTAGCCTTCTGATGAGTGATGGATATCTTCTTGTTGGCAGGTAAAGTTGGACCTATTGCTCAGGAAGCATCTGTGATTCCTACTGTTGAAAAGGAAACAAGACACTCCTCTAACCTGCCAATGACACCATGCAGCCCCGCTGAACCACCGTGGCTATCTCTGGCCAAGAAGAAAGCTAAAGCATGGAGTGAAATGCCCCAGATTGTACAATAGCAAATGACATGAGCTTCCTTCTTTGTGTTGCCAATAGCTGCATTAACTCCATTTAATCACTTCTTTACCGTGACTTTTTATTTGAGAAATAAGAGCCTTAAAACTTTTGATCGGACTGTTGTATGTAAATACACAATGAAGAAATGCCATCGCAGGCTTAATTTGAAGTATTAGGAAGCTGAGCATTTCCTACTACCAAATACTAGGAAAACTTGATCAATTTGTTATATCCTTACACATTTGACAGTGATGTTTTAAGAAGACATGCTTCAGGCTTTTGAAACATTTCCCTTGCAAAATATGTTTTTAAAGTTCCCGTAGACCATACAGTATTTTGTGCAATGTGGCTTTGGCTAAGAAATTAATGTATGCTATAAAATAGATATAATGCTGGGCACTGACACATCATGACTCATGGGCATTGATGTCATCACACTTCTTTCTCTAATACTCTGGGGTAGGCAGTCTGACTTTGCAGCTGATTGTTAATGGATCTATTTTGTGATATTATAGGATCTAAACAGCTTTGTGAGTTGGAGTAATTCTGGCTTTTGGGTGGCTTGAAGTCACAACACTGTGGGTCTTGCGTTTTGTTCATCGATGCCTGCTGGAATGGCCCAGAGCCACCCACCTTCTGTTCTTTCCCATGCACTAGAAAACCACCACACTCTAGCATATACTCTGCTTTTGGTTACACCTTCAGAAATTTGGGATAATTCGGGCATTCTACTAAAAAAGAAAAGTCCTTTCTTAAATTATGGTAAATAGTGATTTATTTTTTGTGAAATTCCTCCACCAGTTGTCTCTCTTAAAGTGTGTGTTGGAAATGGCAACTATTTGCTACCTAGAAGGTGGCATCTTGATTTCAACAACTGCCACTCTACTCTTCATGTTCATGTGGATGTGTATTTAGTCAGGTGTATTTAATATTAGTGATAAAAGGGGCATCTGCTTTCCTCCTTGGCTCATCAGTCTTTAACCAGTAACTCAACATCAGTCTGAAAATGTGCAGCTGGGAAAGGATTATTCTCTCAGGACCTGGCCTTGCAGTCACTTAAGTTGACAGAACTTTTCCTATTGACATTGAAGGATACAGGCAATTGAAAAAGAAGCTTTGTAAAATGATGGTAGTGGTTTAAGTGGCGGTGGCACTTACCAGTCCTTTTCAGTTTTTGTAGCATCACACATTTATGTAGTTTTTGTTTACAGTCAGTGCAAAATTTGAAGGTTGAGTTGGCTGATGGACTGTTTTTAGCTGGAAAGCTGGTAGGTATTTTTAAGGAAAATATTATCTACTGCTAGGATTAAAAGCAAACCAAAAAATCTGGTTTCAGGTCAGCTCAAGCAAGACTTTAATCTTCCAGTTTTGGCCTGAATTTAATATGTAATTTAAAGACAGTATTAATTAGGAGCTAGACTGTGATTATTTTTTCTATATAGGTGAACCAAGTAGGCTCACTGAAGCTATAGATACTGTTAATTTTGTACTTACACCATAAGAGTAAGAGTTTCACATTGGCTTGGTAATCCACATCTATTTTTACTACTTGTTTTTCTCTATTTTAGGAAGCATATCTTCTCTTACAAAGAATTGAAACGTTTGTATTTCTCTGAAACTTTTAAGTGTAATGTAAATGAACATAGCTTTGATTCCTGAAGTTTTGTACAGCTGCCATTCCATCACAGGCTTACTGACCCTGTGTAAAATATGTGCATTTCTATATTCAGCAAACTCTCTTCTCTTTTTATTAGTGTGGATTGTGATCCTTCACCCAAAGTACTGCAAATGATACTATTCTCTCTTTCTGTGTGTTTGCTTTTGATCTTAATGTTGTTTCTGTCTTTTGTGTTTGGTATGTATATATGTTTTTGTAATCCTCGTCTTGAAGGAACCCCTTTTGTATTCCATTCCTGTTTTTGGTTTACGATTAAATGCTGTTGCCAGTGATGATGATACAATTCCTGGGAAAAGAAGAATGATAGATGGCCCTCCTCTATAAAGAAAAAATAAAAGGAGGTCTTTGGTCAATATAGACTCTATAGATGGATATGCTGCATAGATCTTGTTTTGAGATGATTTTGTGTAGCCTAGGACTGATCAACGCAGCTGGTCAGACTAATGAACTTTTCTAACTCTAGCTATTTAAAAGTTTAGAACATCACCAGAGAGCTGACTGCTCTCCTTTTGTTCTGGAATTACTGCTTCTTCAGTACTGGGTTGGCTTGAAGGCCTGCAGTTGTGGTCACAGGAAGCCTTGTAAATACTGGTTTGAATGTGTTTTGGTATTGCTAGCCAGCTGCTGTAAGACATTTTGGGACCAGTTTACAAAAGAAGAAAGCCACATGAGAATCATGTGATGTTACATTTTAAATTTACTTGCCTTCTGGATTTCTGAAGTTAATGTTTTCAAGTTTCTCTCTGCAAGAGAACAAAAAGCATCTAGAGAAAAAATCAAAAGTGAGTCTTGTGTAATCACAAGAGTTTAGGAGATGGGGTTTTAAGACAAACATGGAAATATCAGTGATTTATTGATGCATTTATAGAAGTTCATAGCTCTATTAGCATGGCTTTGGTTTCCTGTCATTGTAGTGTAGTTTTTAGGTGTTTGATCAGTGCAAATAACTAATATAATAACCTCATTTTGGGTAATTATTTCTAGACACAGTCACTGTCTTGGAAAATGAACTTTCTTGAAGTGCAGAGTTCATTGCAGAATGTCATTGGAAGGTTTTATGGCTCAGGATCTTGAGTGGAGGATCTAGAAAGCTGTCCCTGGAATTGCCTGTACAGCACAGCCACTGGGGTTTCAGCTGACTTTGGTGCTGCTGTGTGACAGCAGAGGGTGCTAGTGCCATCCCCGAGGAGTGCAGAAGAGTTCTCGGTGTTACAGAAAGCAGATTTCAGTGTGCATTTATATACGCACTATTACAGCAAGGAGACTGGAGGCTTTCATTAATGCAGAGAGCTCTGAAAGAGAAATGTGTTTCTATTTGTGATTTTATGGAGGTTTTGGAGCTACAAAGTATGGAAAAACAACTTGTTGCTACAAGAAGACCCTGAGAATTGGTGATGACGATGGGGAAAGGTAGGTTACGTGGTGAATTCAGTCCTGCAGTGGGGCCACGTGGGAAGATTCGTGAATGTGTCCAAAAAGAGCATTGTGGTTTGGCATTTTTAACCCTGCTGCTGAGAACAACTGCTGCCTGGCTCGAGGCTCATCTTCATCCCAGCCAGATGTAGAATCTGATGATTTTACAGAAGAGATTAGAGAGACAAACAGCAACTTGGTGTGCACCTAGCTGTAGATTATGGAGATTCCTTTTGCTGTAGCAGTGGACTGTAAAGCCTTGGGCTAAAAGAGAATGTGTTATGTTATCATCCATCTGGGAATCTACTTGTAATTTAGTGGGTTTTTGAACAAGAAGGAATGAGTCAGTTTAAATGACGGAAAAAGACTCCAAAATTTCCAAAGCTACGCATTTATGCTCCGCCACAGCTCTGACAAAAATTTTATTATGAGAATCTTGTGTATACATTTCCTTAAATAGACCCAAAGAATAATTCTAAAATTCAGATATAACTAAGGAGCCAATGCTCATTTCAATTTCCATACTTAGAAGGAAATTCTTAGAATAGTGAGAGAAGACTAACCATATTAAAGCACTAAACACTAGCACTTTTCATGTTAGAAAGTTTGGATAGGGAGGGGCCCCCTAAGTAGTATTACATTATGTCTTTTTAAGTGGTGTAGTCTAAAATATTTAATGCAATTTGTTTTGAAGCATTGCAGTAGAAGTTCTCAGCTTACAAAAGCTATAATTCCTGAGTTTGTGCCACCTACTCTGTTAAGTGCTCTTGAGATCAATACAGGAAAGATATTACCCTGTGAAGATACTTCGTCCTTTAGAATGGCTGCTGGAAGGTGATACATCTGAAGGATGGTGGTAATGAGAGATGTGATTAGCAGCAAACATCTCTCTCTGTCTTTTCCTCTAATGTGTGTTAGGCTACCTGTGTTTTTGTTAGAGTTTTATCCTGGATATAGGATTTGACAAACTTTTCTCATCAACCGTCACCAAAATGATGACGGGAACCTCTCATATTTGGGGAATCTGAGCATCTGTTTAGATTCTGACCTTGATTTCTTGTTTGCTGTAGTTGTTGCATTCTGTCTCTTCTATGTTGTCAGGAAGTATTGCACCCAAAGTGTCAATATTTGTTATAGGCTATTGTTGTTATGGTCTGGCTTAGTTCTTGGCACAGAGATTGACTGAAACTGCTGTTTTCACTGAAAATATTTTTTAATGTCATTTATGGAAGTGGGCAGGTGAAATAAACTGTAAATTCTGAACTTGGAACACAAAATGATGCATCTGCCCAGAAGAAAATGGTTGCTCTGGTATTTCTAGCTGGCTGGATGAAGGGGCATGGCTGGATGAAGGTGAATGACTAGGGAAGAACGACAGTTTGAGTTGAGAAACAAAAGGCTTAGAGGGGGAAGCTACAATTCAAATTTCTCTTCCATAGCGGGATGTGTCTAAGCCCAAGGAGAGGTATTGAAAGGGGCTTTTAAGTAGTGAAGCTCTTCCTGCATCTCTTCTCTCTGCACATAAGGAAGCAGAACTTCGTAAGTTCTTGTAAATGAATGGAAATCCAGCAGAGCTGCCCACTGCCATTTGATGCAGTCCAGGCATTTCCACTTTATTTGGTCCGGGAGAGGTAACACTTTTTTACCAGACCTTGTTCCTTATTCCAAACCACACTGTGCAGGTGAGCACCTTGACTGCACCACAAATCAAAGTACATTGTGACCTGCTGGTCACGTCCACAGCAGTGAAGTGCTTCAAATGGAAGTGCTGTATGATCTGTGTTAAATGCAACTTCTCAGATGTGAGCTAAACCAAAGTTTAGCACCTTCCCCTGACTTGCGGGGCAGATTATTGACTGTGGAAAATGTGAGATGCTATTATTATTCTTGTTGTGCTAGGAGAGATTTAAGAATAAGCTATTTTAATATCTGTTTATTTTTTAGAGGCAGTTAAAAGAAGAAAAATCTAGAGGCAGATTATCTAAACAGGACTATTAACTGTGAATTCTTAGACTGATCTATAAACGAAGTTCATCACTAAACAAGAAACAGGTATGAAAATGGCTGAGGTGTATCTAAGATTGATATAACTTTGTATGATGTAGAAATGAAAAGTCAGCAAGAAGGGATTGATTGACATAAATAATCTAAATAGAAAAGGTTGTTTGGTACCTGAAGATCTTGTTCCAGTCTTTCTTCTATCTGCCTCAGAATAATTCTGTTAAAAACCTCCTAGCTTCTGTCTCTAAGCATTCTTACTTTTCATTTGTGGGATCAAACCCACTTTTTACTTAACCTGTTTTGCAGTGAGCCATATTTTGCAGAAATCTAATGAAAATCTGACAAATCCAACATCACATACCTGTCAATAGTGGCAACACTGCCTTGTTCAAACTTCACCCTAACCTGATTTTTTAAGCTAATACTTCATTACTTTTTCCCTGTTATCTCATCCTGGCTCCAAATTAGTTCTGGTTTACAGGTATTTTTCCAATGTAGAAGGGTGACATTTAATGCTTTAAAATTAGAAGCTTTCCACATTGCCCAGGAATGCCTTCCTGTGGCATTGAGGTTACTTTTTCCAAATTACACAGTAAGTTCATTGTAGCAACTGCAGCAATGTATGGGAAAGGGTGGAAGTCCTGGGGCTGTGTTGTGTTTCCATAGAGTTTCAATGACACGCAGCAGCCTCCCCTAATGATGTCATTGGCACTTGAGAGCTAACAAAACAGGAGGAGATGTTGCTGGCTGGCTCCTAGAGCAAGTGCCTCGCTCCTGCTGTGCCTAAATACCTACGTCATTGATGACGTGGGCAAATAAAGTGACAGTCACTGCGAAGCAAAGGAAGGGTGATGTGCCCCTGAAAGGTGCAGCATTTTACCAGTTGTGCACGTGTGATGAGTAACATCACTGGACTTCACGAGCTGTGGAAGTATGCTTTATTCATACTGGAGTAAATAAAGTGACTTTTCTGTCACAGCTAGATGTACAAATTAGGATACGTCTACATTAAACTTCAGCTGTGTTTTAAACATAAGAGGCATTTACTCAGTTTGGATCTTGAATCATACGTATTTCAAAGAGGAGGAATATGTACCTGTTTTAGTAGAGCAGTTCATTGGTAAAGGGAGTTCTACCCAAAGATGAGTGACCTGATCTGTACTTGCATGAAAGGAAAGCAGAACACAGCCTCATTTTATGTTTTTTTTTCCATTTTGACAGGACAATTTATTACATAAGCATTCTTAGTGTTATGATCCCTTATAAAAATGTCTTCTTGCTTTATATTGTTTATAAAATAAGAGCTTTGGCTTTAAGAAGCACTACATATTGTGGCGGAATAATAACTGAGAATATGTACATTGAATGTGAAACGCTAGAAGAATCAACACGACTTTTTCCTTGCTGTTTATTCAATGGTTTCTGAGCATGACCTACTACTACAGCCCAAATTCTGCAGAGTACTCTAGCGTGGATCAGCATGGGCCAGCCCAGAGCTCTGCTGCTGCGGGAGGGTGGCAGCTCCCGCCCTGACCGGGTGCCACTTGTCCTCTCCCCGGCCGTGAGCAGTGGCTGGGCTTCCCGCAGGCACTCTGCAGGCGGCCGCCGTCTCGCAGGCACAGAGCCTTGACATTTATTTACTCTCCCCTCGTGTTTCCCTTGCTGCGCTGATGTAACCAAGGCCATTGCATAATAACCTGGTCTTCAAAATGAATTTCTTGTAGCTTTTACCATCTGAAAGAAGTTGAGCCAGCAATGCTGGCGGTGTCCGGAGCCAGAGCTGCTGGAACATCTGAATTCTTTGCCTTGGACAGGCAGCTTGTCAGTCTTCTCACTCTGTTTAATAATGGGAATTTTAGAAGTGTGCGCACACACTTTTGTATTGACTGGGCAGATAAAACCAACCATTTTCCAGACAGAACTGATACTTTTGCTAGACTTTTGCATTTGTTTTTATTAACAGTATGGGGCTGTAACCACAGTACTGCAGCAAAGAGTTTTTCTTTCAGGGAGTGACTTAAACAACAACAGATTTTATGCAATTTTCCAAAGAAATGTAATATAACAAGAGGGATTTCAGTGCTAAGTGGCACTTTGGGCTTTCTTTCAAATCTCAGGCACAGCTCTGTGAGTCAGGAACAAATCTACTAAAGCCAATGGAATTAGTTTGATCTAAATAAGATTATAATTGGGCCTTTTTGTTTCTGCATTGCTCAAAAATAAATCCCAGTAAATAACTTGGGGTCAAGTCTCCTCCTAGCTATGCCAGAACTATGCTAAAGTTGGGGGAAATTGCCCCAAAATCCACAGAGTCTGACAGTCTACAGTGAAAAAAATGGCTGAATAAATATCTGTTTTTCCTAGGTAGCCCTTTCAGAACTTGACTGGTAATTAATAGCTTTTTTTTACTAAAAATACTATTTTATTGGCTTGAGTTCCTCGATGTCACGTCGCAGACATTTCTTCCGCTGAATTTTCACAAGGTGGGAGATTTCACAGGCCAACCACAGCTAACTCAGCTCGTGTTCAAGGCTGCAGGGACGTGAGCTGGCACCAGACCGGGTGCCACCACGTGTCACCTATTGTACAGCAGTGTCACCTACTGTAACGCAGTGCCTGTGGCGTAATGGCTCTTGGGTAAGAACCGACTGACGTCTGCCTGACTCTGAGAGAAAGAAGAGCAACTTGCATCTCCCTGGAAAACAAAGCCCAGGCATTTCCAGAGTAATTCGTAGCATGTTCTTTGTTCATGTTTCCATTGGTGATGGATCCAAGATAGAAAGCTACATTTTGAGCTACATACAAAGTTCTCTAGAGCTCAGCAATTATATGAATTAAGGTCTGGGTTCTGTGTGTTGTGGAACTGTAATTCAGATGCACTGCTCTGGTCCAGGTCTGGATCTGAACTCCCTCAAAGCTCAGGGTCATTTGGAGGATTGTTTATGTTTTTAAACCCAGGCAATTTTCTAGCTCTTATAAACTGTGTTCAGATTGGGTTTGGCCTAGTAATAAACAGCCTAATAGCAGAATAGCTGCTACTATCAACACATAATCATCAATATTTCTACTAGTAGCCCAAGCTTGACATTCTGACTCTAATTCGTCTGATTATGTTTAATAATCAATTGTAGTAATACTTTGGATATATTTTTAACTAGTGAAGCTGCTAATCAGTTTTGCAAAACTGGCATTCAGTGGACTAGGGATTTACCTTGCTTGAAGGCAATATTAATCCCTGGCTGAAAAGATTACCATCTTTATATTAATCTTTTTTTTTTTTTTTTTTTTTTTTGTAGTGCAGTGAAGTATACACCATTATTGGTTTGGAAGAAATTGATTTATGGAAAATGGTTCATCTACCACATGAAAAATAGTTTGGAGGTAGGTCTTAATTTATTTTGGCTTTCTGAAGTCTTCGACTTGATCGGTTACCAGCTGTATGCTTAAAGCAGAGAAATGATAGCTAAACTGATGAACCCGTGACCATTTATTGTAGCAGAAGTAGCAAAGTGCCTGTGTGTCTAAAGCTGGCTGGCCAATCGTGTCCAGCTGGGAAGGGCTGAGTAGAGGAAGCCGATTTCCATTCTGGTTTCCCTGATGAGCGTGCACGGTTTGGCTCCAAAGAAGGCAGGGAATAGACATAGAGCTTTTGCCTTGTTTTTAGGAGACATCCCACTTCTTACCTGATACTTTGTTAAACTTGCCCAAAGATGTTTCCTGAGACGCAAAACGGCTGCAAATTTGCCTCTGACTTTCTGTAGAAGCTTGTCCAGCATCTGTTCTGCTCTTGTGAGACGAGGCTCTGTGAGTCGTGCAGGTCCCTGCAGGACTTGTGAATGTTTAACTTTGGCCGATGTGAAACGGTGTTTTTGAACTCAGTGCCTTTGCTGAACTGTCACTGGTGCATCCTGCCTCCACAGAACAAGCCCGACATAAACTTTTCTATAAGGTTTGAGGAAAAAAGTTGGTGTCTGGCAATGAAATGCTGTTTTTATTTTAGGCATCTCAATGTACGAGTGAGGAAAGTAATCTGATTAGCACATTTGCTAGAGAAATGAGCCAATGGGAAGGTGAAAATATTAATAAAAGATAGAGTTGATTTATACTCAAACTGGCCTTTAAATTTGCGGTATATGCTGTAAGAACATGCTTATATAACCTCTATTTCTATTCATAAAGGTTTATGTGGGTCTATATTGAATTATGCATTTAAAATTAATCCACTGAGGCAGCCCACTGAGATGCCACTTCTCATTTAGTAACTGCATTAAGGACTTTGTGCTTCATTTAGAAACTGTGAGAAGCTTGCTTTGTGCTGTGGAGAGGAACTGGCCTGCCAGATTCAGACTGGCTATTATAGGGAGTTTAAAACAACCATCTCTCTGTCTCTCTCTTTCTGAGTTACCAGTAAAACTCTATTCTTGACTGGTATGACCCGACTCATGCAGCTTGGCTGAACCTGACAAACCCAACCGACTTGTGTCAGATTCTTAGAAGAGATTAATGATTTTCTTCAAGGGTTGGGAAGAGCTGAGTCTGCCTTTGCGGGGCTTGGGGACCCAGAGTGAACAGATGCACACGTTGGGTTTTTATACCAGCAGCTGTAATTCAGGTTCACTAAATGTCTTGTTTGTGTAGTTTTCCCATTCCTCAGACATTGCAAAAGGGTCAAGAGCTCTTCTAGATGTTTACATGGATTTTGTTCTCAGAAATCTTAGGCTCTTAGCTCTTCTTATCTGCATTCTCCAAAATGCAATTCTGCTTCTAAAATGGCTGCAAAATGGTACTGTGAGGCTTTCTGTTGATTCTGAATTAAACTTCTTTAGCTTAAAAATAAAAGCAGACCGGTTCTGCATATTCACACTGTGATGTAAAATACAAACTGAGATATCTCCATGGCCTATCTCATTCATCACCAAAAATGACTTGTTTGGGGAATCACTGCCTTTATTGACTGTAGGCAAACCTGGTGTCTTCCTATTCTGCTTTTGGTTGCGATTGTTTTTAGTATTAGTGCTTTGTGGCCTAAGTTTAAAAAAAATAATAATTGCTAAATACCTAGCAAGCCTTTTAGTTTGCATTTCTCATTCTGTGAACTGTAGTCATACTGCCAAAGTATTCAAGTCTCTCCTCAATATTTAAGAACTTAATTTTGTGAATGCTGACACTGGAGAAGTTTGCTCTCATACACAGTTGTGTACCTTTTCTTCCTTATCTCCCACTGCGTCTGTCCCGCCGTCCCTTGTGCCGTCCCCTCCACATTGCAGCTAGTTGCACCTGGGAGCTCACCACCTCCTCTGTGTGTGTGTGTGTGTGTGCATGCTGGGTGACTGGCTGGCAGTTTCAAATTTGAAAGGAGGTGGTAGAAGTCTCAGAAAAAATGGTTTAAAAATCAGCCACCTGGTTCAAAACTTATCAGAGATGATGGGCAGGCAGTATCAGATTGTAAGTGAAGCTTCCACAGAAAACCAGGCTAAAAGTATAAATAGTTGTAAGAACATTGTCTCATTTTTGCATTCTGTCTCCATTTACAGTCAGCAAACAGAACAACTTGTTTGGTTTGCTTCTTTATTTTTGCGTGAGAGAATTAATATGTGTGATTTACTAGAGGGAAGCTAAGTTGAAGAAAAAGATTTTTATGTAAGTACAGAAAGTACTTAGTCCCCTGATCATTTTTATCTGCTAAGGGATTAAATTCCATAGTCTAGATTCAGCTGCTATAAAAATTTTGTCCTTTGCATGTCTGACTGTGCTGTATTAGATGAGAGTTTCACTGCAGCAGGGTGTCACGCAGCCAGTCCCAGAGAGGTCTTTGACTATCAGGGTAAACACTTCAAATGAGATTCAGTAGGTAAGGTAAATAACATTTATATATAATGACCTTATTTTAAAATAGTCTTGCCTTTACCAGATCTGCAACAAAATTATCCTCCAAGTTATTTAGGTGTCTCAGTAATTCAGTGGAGAACTGGATGTCTTAGTATTTGGGGATCTGAAGTTAAACTAGAAAACAATGAACAGCTTGAGGAAAATATTATCAATGATTAAAAATAGATCAGAAACATCTTGCTTTAAGTCTCACCATTTTAAGGACCCCTCATAGGTTTATTTGTGTTTAGATTATGGGTAAATAAGAACATAAAATTGAATGTTCGTTTTAATATGTGAAAAGCAACTGGTTGCATAACTGTCGAGTTATGAAACCTATATTTTTGTCCTCTGCATCCTGAACATCTGTGGCCTATATTTAATTGCAGTTTTCATCTTCAATTTGAAGAAACAATGTTTAGCCTGAAGACAAAAGTGATCTGTGTGGTGAAATCAGCTAAATAGTGTCGTCGAGTCTCACTTGCTAACAGAACATGTATAAAAATGCCTTTTCTAACTTAGAAATTGTATTCATTTGATAGTTTAAATACAGTTAAGAATACTCTGATGTTCAGAGCACTGTAAAGGATGGAACTATTAAGGCATAGAGGGATTGTAACTCAAGAAGAACAGGTGCATAAGGATAAAAATGTGGGGCCATATTGCGGTATCAATTTTTAAGCAGATATCCATACTGATTCCAGCAGGGAGTCATTCTGATGAAATATTGATGAAATGATATGATACGGCCCATGGGCAGGAAATAACCACATGAGGAAAGTGAAGCAAGCCGGTACAAGTAGGGAAAAGAATATGAAGCAAAGGGAATGGGCAACCTCAGACGTAATACTCCTGAAAAATCTGGAGAATGATGTAGAAAGGTAGAGTGGAGAGGCAATGTGATAGATCTCATCACCTTTCACATAGCAGTGCACAGGGCCAGGTAGCTTCAGTCCAGATTTGCAGCTGCGATCTGTATTTTGCAGTTGGTCCGAATAATGGAACGGATGAGATTTCTGTTTCAGTCAACCTCCGTTTTTTGACTTGTAATTCAAATCCAAATGCTAATCTGCATTTCTGACTCAGAAAACTCTAAGTGGCATCCTTATCATAAAGGAAAAAGATGGAGCCTTCATGTCAGTACAGAAAGGTAAGGTTCGAAGGATATTCATTACAGACTTTTAAAATGCTGGTAGTAAAAAGCTTCTACAATGTTTGCATTCAGTTTGCTTCTGCTTCATTGGAGCTGTTAAATTCAAGGTCTCAGTTGGCTTCTTAGCCCATGTCTGAGTTAGAAATCAAGATGTCTGCAAGCATACACTGAGGAAAACAAGGCTAGTTATGCCATTTTAGTTTTAAAACAAATTCTGTTGTTTGAAGTAAATCTTAGGGTGCCCAGGAACAACCGTGATGAGATACCTTGTGGTAAAAGTGCAGTTTGCTCCGAATACAATATGATTTACTTCCACAGAGGCAAGGATTTCTAAAGTTCCAGTTTCTGCCTGCACATCTCATGAAACAGATAGGTGATCTGTCTGTTTTAGGATAGGCTGTTCAATAATGAAGGCTTGCTCATAGCCGTGGCATGAAAGAGCCTCATCAAGTAGGTATCCCAGTTAACTGAACTGAAGATGGAAGTATTTCCATCTACTATTAAAACATAGCCTCTACTAGTTTTCTGCCAGAGACATACTAAATGTTTTATTTTTATAGTTTTGTAGCACACCACTATTCGTTTCCCCACATTGGATGTGTGCATTCAAAAGAACACAAAGATAAAACCTTTACAGCATATGCCAATAATACGTATGTGTTTATGCAGCCAGCAGTTCCCTTATTTAAAAAGGATGCTCTAGGAATTAAATTTCATAATTTTCTGAAATAGCGAGGACATTTAAAGAGCATCTGTGGATTAGTCTGAGTAAGTTTGTTCTGTAAATTGCTTGAAAAGAAAACAGACTCTTCCTAGGTATTGCAACAAATTGTTCCCAGCACTTCAGCTTAATACATTAAATGAAAATTCAGAGGAAGCCACACAATATTGGATGAACCTGTTTCAGAACATTGGCTCAGGCCACAAAGCAAGTAATTAACAAGCTGAATGAAGCATTTAAGCCCACGCCTTATCATTTATGTAACTAACCTTTGAGTTTTGGACGCACTGGTATGCTGCAGTGAAGCCTACACAGTGTTTCTTTTATGTGTGTGTATTGAGCAAATGGGAAATGCATACCCTGCCATTTGTTTTTCAGATTTTCAGCACTTATCAGAGTTCTCTGGCTGAGTGATCTTATATTGCAAAAATGTACGCCTCTTGGTCCCTTTTTCTGTAGTGCACTATAAATCTACATGAGTCTCAGCCTTGTTATGTGTGTGGGGGGATGTATTCTACTTTTAAGGCTGCTTTTGAGCTTGTTTAAAGCATCGTTATTAACACTAGAAAAGAATTAATCGAATGCCACTTTTCACTAAAGAAGTGAGCAACAAAAAGAATGTCAGAGAATTCTGTAAACTCCTCATTTATGGAGGCAGCCTTCACAAACAGCTTTGAAAACAGAACAGGAATGCTGTGAACCGATGAGGTATGAAAAGACGTAGTTTTCATCCTTGTTAACACATCTGTTTTTCCCATCCTGAGAAATGCTGGGCATGTTAGGAATACTGAGACTGCTGGTGACAACATTAGCTTCCTATAGAGCAACTGAGATTTAAGTGGAGCGTAACATCACCTCTGCACTCGGGGAGTGAGTCATTTTGCTTATTAATTCTCTCACTTTCGTCTCTCCCTCCTGTTCTTTTCCCCATCACTTTATAACCAGACTTATTTGGAACTCTTGTAAGACAAACACCGTTTCTCCTTGGCGGGAGGGAAACCAAATAGCATGCTTAACATGGTTATATAACTGCTACGCATGCCTAAAACAAGGTCATTTTGATTAATATATTTATCTGGTGTGCAGCTGTAACAGGAGATGTAATTGTGATTAAAAGAGCACCCTTTTGTTTAGTCTCTTTCAATAGTGTTCAGTTTTTGTAACTCATATCCCCCAACTTGATGGGAGTTACTTGTTAGTTCATGTCATAATTTATGCCTTTGGGCTACGGTCCCAGCTCTCCAAACCTTGCAAAATCTTTATGGTGTGGAAACACAACTTTCTCTCGTCTTTCCTCAGTCAGAAGTCAGGTAAGAATTCTGCAATAATTGATTTATTAGAAATAATCCAGTAAGATACACAAACAAGCAGGAAAGAGAGCAGAGGCAAACTGTGGAATTCCTTAAAGTTGAAGCTGTTGCTGGGCGATGGAGGCAGTAAATAGACGAGAGGAGTGATAAAGCCAGCTACAGCGGGCCGGGGGAAAGAGCCCAGCAGCACGCTGCAAATGGCTCTAGTATCATCTCTGGGAATGAGGGAACCGGTAGGATCTGCTTTTGGAATACAAGCAGATGTATTTTTCTTTTGGGATGTTGAACTGCCATTCTTCAAAGTTCTGACGCATCCGGTTCTATTTCGGTTTGATGACTCCTAACTAGACACGTTAGGCGGCTGCTGCTCAGAAGCCAGCATTAAAAACACTGTGTTTTTCTGTTCTACTCTTTCTGGCAAAAAGCTCGTTATTCAAGTGCTTGCTCTAACCTTTAGTTACCCTGGTTGCATAAGTGGAAAGCAGCATCCCACCATGCACTTCTGTGACCCAGTTGTGCCTTTCCAGTAGTGACTTTATGAGTTATGAAAGGTGTGTCTGCCAAATTGCTACAGAAACATTTACTCTACTGACCCTGATTTCCTTAATATTATATAGTCATCATTCACTAAGGAGTAAAAAACAATGCAAAAGCATGTGAAAAAACCCTAATTCCGCTATGCTGAAAATCCTTGTGTATGCTTTTTAGCCTTGATAGGCTTCTCATTGATAAAAAATACTTGTAGAAACCACTTTTAAATCATTAATGCTTCAGTAATCTTTCAAAATGAATTTTAGATGGTACATTCAGTACTAATAGTCACAGTACAAATCACTGACTCATCCAAGGAAGAGCCTGAATAACAATTGCTTTGTTGAACTAACTTAGTGTCTAAATTGTGATCTTCAGCATTCATTTTCTAGACTGTCTGCAGTCTTGCTAAAATCCTTCCACGTTATCGTGTCATCTATTACCATGTATTCTACTCATGATAAAACCTCTGTGCAGATGAGACTGAATTTCTAATGTGTCACATAGAGAAAACTAGTTATTACTAGCATTACTTTCACAAAACCTTTCTGTAGCTCATAGAAAACACAAAAAAGGCATGTGCTCGGTTTTCTTTTCCATCACATAACACAGCGTAAGTCAGTTATATAAATAAAGTCACTTACATAAATAGCTTAATTCTCCTTTCATTTATGGCATTATAAATCAAGAGCAGATCTACTGAAACAAAAGATGTTACACTGGCATAAAACTGGTACTGACAGCACATGCAGGCTTTCATTTTATAGATTCTTTCAGGCAGTAGTTTTTCTGCTTTAACAGCTTGAAGGCCATCTTATCGTAGGATGTAAACTGTTCACTATCTGGCAGCTGAAGGCCAGTCTTCGTAGCAAATCTCGCTGTTTATGTCAGTGCTCTGTTTTTCAGGTAGGCCTTCATAGAGGAATTTTTGGTATCAATACACAATTTGTCTGGTTAGTTAAAAACATAACATTTCAGGTAAAGAAGGCCTGATGACGTTGCTGTTTACTAGTAAGCGTAACTTAATCTGTTCTTCTATTGTGTAGTTTTTGGAGAACTTGGTATTAGTGACCGCTGATAAAAATCTGTTTGAAAATTAGAAATACATTTTAAAAAACCCAAGCCCAGCCCTGCAATAGTTTAGTAACGCAGTTTCTAGTTTTCCTTCGTCTGTACCTGTGGCCAAGAGGATGACAGAGAGCGTACCTTACATTTTTACTGATTGTGAGTAGCGTGCAGCAAAGCCCAGTCAATCCACGCCTGCTATAGCTGAGAAGTCAGCTACAGCTTTTGGAGATAAAAACGTTGCCGTACCTTTCACTCAGTCAGAGAGAACCACAGGGCATTAAGAGATGTTCTGGGACTTTGTGGCATCTCATTCACAGACTTACAAGCATATTACAGCTGAATGACAACGTTTTCAGAGCTGTGGCAGGTACAGCCAGGAGCGATGGGGTGATGCACCCTTCTCTTTGCTCAGCACAGTCCTCATCCAAATCCCAGTGAAGTCAGTGCAGGTCCTTGTGTCAGGGAACTGTACCGGGAAGCAACGGCTGAGTGGAATAAGTAGTTTCCCTTGAACTGCTCTACATGATAGAGATCGTTAGCAGTTTTGGATGATCATTTTAATATGAAGCATTATGTAACTGTAGATGACTTTAGAATATTTCAAATATCATTTGAATAAATCTGTTATAAAACAAGAACAGAGTGAGCAAGCAGTTGGGAAATAATTTGCTACCCCATATTTGCTTTAAATTTTCTCTGCTTTATACTGCATCTAAACACCACTTTTTTAATAACCATTATTAAAGCTTTCAAAACTAACATCATGACTTAAGGAATAGCTTAAATCAATACATTCCCAAGCAAAGCTTCAGTTTTGACTATTTACTATTTCCTGATGGAAAAGCACTTCAACAAAAACACTTCCTCTACTCAGACGCAAATGTTATTTTGTTAGAGAAAACAGCAGTCTTGACATAATTAGCTGTTGGCTTACCATATACAGTCTTAGCCTGTGCCCTGGATTCTAAAATAAATACAGGGCCTGAGCAACCTTACATAACAGCCCAGCAAGCCACTCTCCCCTGCCAGAGGTGGCTGGGACATAAGCAGCAAGTCACAAACACGCCACATCTTGCTTAAATGACAAGGCAAAAGGAGCAGCCCACACATACGTAACTTAAAAAGTTTGGTGACACATGGTTTTAGTAGAATAAGATATGGAGCCACTCCCCTCAATGTTAGGTTAATGAAGAAAACTATTCACTAGCTTTTTCTGTAAAGTTAAGGAGTTTGAAAATCCTATGGGACTGGTTAGTAAGGGGTCTTCCCTGAAAATAATCCTTCCATCGCCTCACAGATACAACTTAAATGTGGCTAGGATTCATTCTTGCCCGAGACTGCAAATGAAAAGGTACCAGGTTATGGTTTTAAATCACAGCAGCCTGTACAGCAGAGTAACGCGTGAGAGGTACCAGAGTGCAGGGTCGTGCTCTAAGCCAGGCCCTCTCCAGTTCCCAGTATTCTTACTTTGCTACAGCAAAGAAGGGAAAAAGCAGTCAACATCCTTTACAAATAATGAGGTTTGGGCAACTTCGTTTCTATGGTTTGGTTCCTTCACATCAAGTATTGTTGTATGACTGCAGGATCTAGGATTTGGTCTTTGTTCCTTTATCTAAAACACCTTAAAAAAAAACAGCTCAAGTGTAATATTTGTTCACCTCCGTAGTTCTTTGTTATGCAAGGCAAAGAGTAAAGAACACAAAAATTTTAATTAGCAAACAACTCTCCACACAGACTTTGTTGGTACAACATAGTTATAAGTACATCTACAAACACATACAGGTTCTTTGGACTATGATTTTTTTAAAATATATTTTATATGACAATGTGAACAAATCTGGAAAAAACAACTTACTTCAACCTTACATAGAGGTAGCTGAACAGTACTCTGTTCAGTGATATGAGAGTATAACTTAAGTTTCATTTCAAGTTCATTACAGTGCACAAAAAGATGTTTTACAAACAAATGGAATATACAAGTCCACAAAACTTTTTATTTAAAATGGCTTGATAGATATATTTCTGGCACTCTTGTAACCACATAACTTGATGGAATTAAATTGGACAAGAATATGGTGCCAAATTAAGACATCTTACACAGATAGTCTTTTGCTCCTCATTTTTCTACTTCTCCCGTTCCTCACCAGGGAATTATAGAAGCTATTACATTGTTTTTGCTACACTTCTGCTCTGTAAACCTTTGCTCCACAAATTGAATGTAAAGATTTAAAGGTGCATATGTTTATATTTATAAAATATATGGCTATGACTCTATTAAAAAGCTCAAGAATGGCAATAACAGAATACAGGCACTTCTATGTGAGGGTTACTTTAGACCTTATGAAACTCCAACGTTAGTAAGCACTTCACATGATACCTGGATGAGTAAGTCAATGTAATTGTTCAGTTTTTTATTATCCACCATTTAAATCCTGTCTAAGCAGATTAGTTTCTTGTACCCAGACAACATTTATTTAGCAAAGTGTCTCAAAATAGTGACTTTGCCGAAACTACCATTTTTCTGTAAGACTTTCATTGATTTACTGGGCTTTGGAATAAACCCCAGATCCTAAACCACATGCTGCACCAGTTACAAGTTAGTTTGTGATGCTGACAAATTAAATGAGAACTAAGCAAGGGCTGAAAGCAGGGTCTGAGTTCCTCTGATGTAGAACTCGGGGGAATGGGGAGCACTACCCTAAGTGCATATAGTTCCATTGGGGTTTTATGCACAAAACACCTGTAGTTAATTTACACTTTTTTTTTTTTCTTAAGTTTGTGAACGTGTTTTCCATTCTTAAACACTGCATTTAAATATAACTCCCCTCATTAATTTAAACACCAGTAAAACTTCAGCACCAAGTCGAAATCATTAAGAGGAAAATTCTTCACAATGAGAACCACCAGCCACTGGAATAATCCCCCCAGGGAAGTGGTGGATTCCCCAACATCAGACACTGTTAAGATCCGGCTGGGCAGGGAGCTGGGCCACCTTGTCTAGGCTGTGCTTTTGCCAAGAAAGGTTGGACCAGATCCCTTGAGGTCCCTTCCAACCTGGTATTCTATGATTCTCTGAAACGGCACTCTAAAGCAAAACTTAATTTTATAAAGCTCTTCTCTACAGCACAAATTAAGCCAGACCTGCTACATCCAAATCCATATGATTTTTTTTTTTTTTTTAATTAAAATAATCTTTGGATTAAGAAATCCACGGTTCAGGTGTTCTGTTAGTAACTAGTCATACAGGACAGAAGGATAGGGCAAGCAATCAGTATGGTCAGCCACTCAGTATGACAGCTGGTATCTCTTATTGCTACAAGATAATGGAAGATCAAATATCAGCATTTAAAACAAAAAAGAAAAGAAAAAAAGAGGAACTTTTACAATTAACACCAGAATGTCCCTTAAGACTTAGCATAATAATGGCCTATCACACCATTTTATCCTCTCATTATTAAGCCTACTGAACTACTTTCCACCACTGTGTCTGAGATCACTGTCAGGCTTCATTTTTCCTGATTAATCCAATCCCGTCTCAGGTTCACTCTCAACCAAGTCAAGCCAGCCAAGGTAACAGCTATTTTCATGGAAACATATCCCCTTAAGTTACAGCTAGACAAAGAGACATGTAAGCCAGAGCAAAGTTAGTTTGAGTATCATAACTGTCTATATATGGGAATGAGAAATTAGTATTACTTCCCGCAGCAAACTTCTGGTTTTAATTAGAAACTATATGATATAAATGTACAGGGATTTGGAAAGGTGATACAGCCAGTCTTTGTTATTTATTTTTCTGTATTTTGTTAAATATTTCATTTATAGAAAAGTGAAGAGATTTTAGATTAACTAAGCCAAATCTTACAAACGCAAGTCTAAAACTTTCAAGAAGTCTCTGGGAGATGTTTAGGTGATGTAGCCCCAGAGACTGGTTTACTCAGAGTTTGATCTACTCTTGGTTCTCTCTCTGCCCCCATTACAGAAGACTTGCTTTTTGTATTCACCATCCCCTCCCACCCCTTTTTTTTAAAGGGTGACTGATCACATTTCCTTGGAAATAAAAAAATTCTATTGTTTTTCACAATCATAACTCAGTGATGTAGGGTCAATGGAAATTAGCTTCTTTGAAGAACTAACAAGAAGCCTATCCATTACTTAGGTCCTCACAACAAAGATTAATCAATAATTCTGGCCACACAGGAAATGCAGGTTTGAGTCATGATTATTTTTTTAAACAGATTAGCAATACTTGTTTATGGGACTGGGTTTCGGGTCTAGAAAAATGTGAGAAGCTTAAATAAAATACTCCCCCAATTAATATTTTCTCTGATCAATGTTGCTTCTATAATTAAAGTGAAGGTATTTTTAAATCTGTTCAGCTGTTTATTCATGCCTGTAATAAATGTTGCATTTACGTCCTTGTAGTGATTAATACAACTGAAAAGAAAATCAGCAAGGCTGCGGCATAACTAGAAGATATTTTTGTTTCTTTTTAACCCTCATTACTGAAACTTTCCTGTCTCAGCCCACTGAAGGCAAAGGCTACTCCTTGCCCAGCTTTTCCTGGACAGGTTTATGTTCTCTAGTAAATCTGTTTCTCAATATTTTTTTTCTTCTGATGGAACTTGCAGACTTGCCATTAATCTAGGGCGTGCGGCCATAGAGCAGTCCCAGACAGAATGCTACTGTACATGAATAGATGAAATTTCTTGATGTGTTTGATTTGCTGTGCATCTGCAGATCAGCTGTATGCATTACATGCAGTAGGGCCAGTGTTTCCATGTTGCAACAAACACACTGGGCATTCACGATATGGGGCACGTACACGAGTTTCTGCTTAGGAAATCCTGGCAGCTTTACTCAAGGCTAATAGAAATGACAATATTCACTTTTAAAGTCAAGGATTCTGTCCATGCCAATTTCTAAATCAACAAAATAGGCAGAATATGAGTATGCAAGAATGCATAGCATGCAGGATAAAAGAACAATGACATCAGTGAGAAAATAGCTTGAAATAGGTATTTTAGGTCCTTTTCTCATAGATAAGAGTAACAAAGTGACCGCTTGTTTCCTATGGGAGCAATAAGGGCCCCTTATGTTTGCAATAATACGTAATGGTTTAAGGAAGAATTGCATTTAGTGCAGCTTCACTTCTGAACAAGTAGAAATCACTTCATTATTGACTTATGAAGACAAATGCCATAGCAGGTGTCAGCCACCATACACTTGTTAATGTTCAGAACATGTATTTCTATATATTGTTTACAGAAAAGCATGTAAAGTACCACCTATGGAAGAAGTGCAGCAAACTAGCAGTAAGGAAGTAAGCTGTAGCATTTCTAGAATAGCTCAATGCAAACACAGGGTATATATTGCATTTGCATCACAAGGTTGAAACATCTTTGTCTTCCCTTTGTTTCTTTGGTACCCTTATGGAAAAGTTCTATAGAATTTTACAAGAGGGGAAACAAAGGTAGTTTCATGGAAACTTAACAGTATGGAAATTACTTTTAACTGATAAATATTTCTGATGACATGATGATGGAAAAGAAAACCACATGAAAAATTGACATTAAGTTGTACTGCATTTTTTCATAAAGGCATGGAATGGCAAAGAGTGCTGCTCTGGGTAAAAATAACAAAGGAATATGTAGCATTCCATAACATACTCAATTCAATCATTTTTTTTGCCACCAGAAAGAAAAAACAGTAGCTTAGAATAAAAGGCCCAGTTCTGCTTACATTGAAATCAGTGAAAGTCAAAGTCAGGAGGAGGCAAGATCAGTCCTGGAAAGTGATACACCGAAAGCAATAAAAGCAGCAAAACAAGTATATGAACTGTTAATTTTAAAAATAACAAACAAAACCAAAAAGAACCACCTCCAAACCAAGATACTTCCTATTCTCATTTCTGCCCTATTTTTACCTGCTTTACAGCTAAAAGTAATCACGATAAAATTCACTTGATTTCCTTGGGAGTTAACTATTAATAGCAATACTACCCAGTCTCTTAGGAGAAATGCAATGATGGGTAGAGATTTGAAGCTAACAGAAACCTGAAGATTGGGATGAAATAAATAGCATTTATTAGAACGTATTCCTTCTCATGTGACACAAACTGCCCTCTGAGTCCTACAGTTCAAAATAACTGCCCCTCCCTCCATATACACACACTCCAAAGCCAAATCCCACCAAACAATTAAAACAAATAAAATTGATCTTAACATCAACAAGAGCTGATAAAAAAAAAAAAAGTCTGTGTAGTAACCTACAATGAAACGATACCAATACTTCCAGTTTTCTTTAGGAGAAGCCACTTTTCATATATTGTGGCTCTTCCTTCGCAGTTGTTTGTAGCCATTATCCATTCTTGCAAGACAGAGTTCAGATTTAAATTCAAGTCCAAGTTATCCTCTGTTCTGTGAAAAATTAGGGGACTGTCCTGGTTTGATAGATCCTTCTGTCACCACTATGGCCAATTCCCACTGACATCAACTGACCAATACTTGAATTTACCCAGTGCTTAAACATTCATGCTTAAGGTTAAGCATGTGCTTGACCGTTTTATTTTACCAGGAACCTAGTTGCAAGCATAGGATCAAGCTTCAACAACTGTGCTTGAATCATTTCAGACATAATCTGTGTATTCAAAGACTTCACGGCAGGCTGTTGCAGGGGGGAAAAAATATCCTTCTTAGGCTACAGTAGAACTGGGGATGAGTAGAAAAACATTCAAAATATTTGAACACAAATATCTGAAAAATTATGAGAGCAGTTGCTTCTGCACTGCTAGAATCATCATTTTGCCCCCAGTCATAAATACAGGGTAAAAAAACTATAAATAAATAGAGCAGCTCATCTTCCTTTAGAGAATGAACACATAAATAATATACATTTTAAAACAAAAAAAATCATAGTGCAAAAATAAATTATCAAATGGAAGTTGTGAACATTATTTTACACAATTCTATATAAAACCTGAACCATTTGGAATAAAAGACTTCGCAGTTCACTGAAATAATGCATTAACATTATTATTTCTGCTTCACATTAAACTGCACAGTTTATCCTTTATCCACTAAAAAAATAAAAATAAAATAAATTAAAAAAAACCTTTAAGCTTTTTCAAAGGTTTATGGCAAACAAGATCACTTTTTGTTCTATCACATTTTGTTATTAATTTAGCAGTGCAGTGATTGAATAATCATCTCAGAGTTCCAAATGGAAACTGTTGAAGTATCCATAAACATCCCTTGCTCTTTATAACTCATCTGCTTTGAAATTCAGGCTTGAAACATCCTGACACTCAAATCTGTAAGACATTATTGCAGTTAGATGAAGTTACGAGAGACAGTCTACAGTCAAGTACTCTGGGAGACTTCACAGCTCTCCTCCTCACCATCACCGTGATCTTGTACGAGACATGAATGTAAGGACACGTCTGATGCCATTCAAGCGGTCTTTGAGGGATTTCATGGCAAGGAAAGGGAGCTGAGCTCTGTTCTCAAGTGGAAGGACAGCAAGGACCCACCAGCACCAGGCTGGCCCGTTGGGGTTAGCCTGCAGTAAGGGGAAAAAATGGAAGTTAAGATCCAGATAAATGGTAAGGTCTTGTTTTTGAAGACAGAACTTTGAAAAGACAGTATTTTGGTAGCAATCTAGAAACAGGTCACTTCATTGCCAGCCTAATGGCTTGTGATAACAGGTTGGCTTGAAACAAGTTACAACCAAGTTGGACCTTTCCTAAAAATAGGATGAAGGCAGAAGCAAGATGCATTTCTATTTCTAGCCACAATTTGTAGGTTGGTCCTTCTAGTTTGTTGGTTTGGGTTTTTTTTGTTTGTTTTGTTGTGGTTTTTTTTAAATGTATTTTGTTCCTGTGTTATTATTGACCCAGTTCTCTGGGATTCCTTCCTCCCTTTTTCATACTTTATGACACTACTCCATATCTAGTTTCTGTTGTTATATTCTGTTATTTTAGGATCCCTACTATTTGCAGTCCTTGAACAAGAGTTCCGAGTTTCCTCTGGTCTATTTTCTCTCAGCCGTTTAATTGGGGGAGTAGAGTAGGCAAGAAGGCATTTAAGTCTCCTGGGATCAATGCAGTTGGTTAAGTAGTCTCAGGAAGTTACCAACATTAAATACGAGCTTTTTGTTCACAACAGTGCTACCACTAGTGTATGGCCACATAACTTAGATACTTAGGCTTATGCAGGATAAATGAAGAGCATTCATATTTTCATCTTAAAACACAGTGCCTCCCAGCTTATCGGATATCCCTGCTATTTCTGTCTCTGAAAGTTACATAAGCCACTGATTCTGGATACCTGTGGGTCGGGATCCTTAGCTGGCATTGGACCAAAATGACTGAGAATTCGACTTTTGAGTGCTTGCTTGAGGGAGTTAAACCACATATATGCCTGATCATAGACAGAATCGTGGAGAACAAGTAAAGCAGCATACTCTTGTCCTTGCACCTGAAATGAGTAAAGAGAGGGGCAAAGTTACTGTTAGTTCAGTCTGCGTGTTGGGGAAGGCACAGTGGGTAGGGGAAAGAAAAAGAAAGAGAAGCATGCCAAGAGTTCTGGGATAAGTCCTGAAAACTAGTTTTGTGTCCCCCATTCTGCCTCCTACCCTCCCTCCCCCACCACATCTATCAAATCCTTCAACTTCTTACCCTATATTCAAAATCAAAGATACCTATTTGCAGAACAAGCACTTTCTGGATTGCTATATGAGAAAACCTTTACATAAATATCATACAACACAGAAAATTATGCAAAGCTTTTTTTTTTTAATTATTAGCAGCTCCTCAGAGTAGACATTTTATCTTCCCATTGTATACCAAGAGCTCATACATCACCCAGAATACTTTGCCTACATGTATTTTTCTTTTAATATGAATTAATGTAAATAATTTTGAAGATGTAGTAGACCCAATCCTGCTCCTTCTTACCCAAATGGGAGTTTTCTAATTGGTTTCTATGCAAAGAGAGGCAGGCTCCTCCCCACCCCCTTAAAAACTGCAGTTATTCTGTCCAGAAGAGAGGTATATCTTATCCTGGACTCACTTAGTTTTGTCTTCTGCTAAAAACCTCTAGCAAAAAAATTCTTCAGTATACGAGAAGTGTGTGTGTATGCTTTTGGTAACTATTATGTTCTCCATCTTTAACCATAAGCAGTTAGTAAATACCACAAATTTGTTTTACTAGAAACTGTTTCACAAAATAAAAAAAAAAAGAACTCACTGAAAAGACATGTGCTTAGAATTTCACATCTAATACAGTTTAAGTGAAATATTTCTAAATTTACCTTCTGATCCTCAATGTACTCAATATCTGCTGTATTATAGCCATCACGCTGGCTGTGCTGTATCACCTTAAATCTCCTCTTGCCAATGCTGTCTACGACAGAGCGACCATCAGCAAAGAATTCAACATTTCTTATCTCCAGAATGCAGCCATAATCTGCAAACCTATTGAAATCAGAACAAAAGCAAGTAAACAAGTCTTATTCTCTCCACCCTTAGTTCCACAAAACTGCCATACAGCCAGTCCCTACCACAAAGGTATTTACCAGTGTCAGCTCATTTCTATTGTTCATAGCACTGACCTGCTGTAGTTCAAATTATTCCACAATTGTTTTCAAAACTATCAGGAAGATTCAGGCTGTCTAATCTGATTAGCACTAACTGCATGTTTTGGAATACAGGGAACATCTTATGAAACAAAGTTACAGAGCTCAGAAGCACACTTTCTCCATAATCCTAATATGATCAGTCTGTTTTTAGAAAAGAACAAGCGCAATTCAGGATATTAGAGTTATGGAAAAACTATAAAATCTGTAAAAAAAAAAAAGGTTTTCCACCATTTCACCAGATTGTACTTTGTAGGTGTGTTACTTTGTGCCAAACATACTTTTTATGGTGCATACATACCCTGTAGGTATACCCTCTAAAAAGAAGGCAGGAAAGCTAAATATAGAGGCAGACATTAAGGTCAAATTACCTTAGACTGACTGTAAGTGGCTCAATGTAAATACCCAGCCAGCTTTTATGGAGGTCCTGTTATACCTCTGCAGTCTCCACTATATTCAGAACAGTGAGGATGTAAATATCTCTCAATAGCTTACCTATTCTTTCCATAATTTTTTAAAAACACTAAACCCACCAACACACCTTACTGCTTTTTCAATTTGATTTCTTGTCCCAAAGCATTCAACAGATTCCAAAACAGTACAAAACCCTTTTCCTGTCTGCCAGGAGGTCTGCAGCTCAGCTTCACGTAATACACACTAGCTACGTGTTTGAAGAAAAAAAGGCAGTCATATTAGTCAGAATCCAAGTGCTCAAGAGAGAAACTTCAGTCTTCTCAGCGTCTTTAACTGGCCCGATTAGGAAGATTTTTTCTACTGGAAAATTATCACAGCTATTACAGCCATGGACCTTTCTGCACCTCTCCAAAGAGACTCGCTCCAGACTAAGTGGCGTACATCACATGGTCCGAGCCTGCTGCTCACTCACCCCTTTACAGGGTCACTGATGCACATCCCAAATTGTTTGGTGCCAGTCTCCATGCACCTTCGAATCATCAGGCGATAACACGGCTCAAAAATGTGCAAAGGACATGGGACTGTAGGATAAGCCATTGTGCAGACAAATATAGGAACATTCTTATTTAGGCTGTAAGAAAGAAAGGACAAATCAGATATGGCATTTTACTGAACTACTGACAAGGTATCAAATACTTATTCAATAACATTCTTTAAAATGATGATAACTTTAAATAAAAATTATAGCATCTTTAGAATAAAATTCTTAACAGAGTAAGTACAAACTAAAATTATTTTCCCCCCTAATTGATTAGACAGTATGGAAAGTGATATACCACTTAGTAGCAGAAGAATTTCGTTATGCTTTCTGGTTTTACTAGTGAGAGCATTGATGCATCTCTATTATTGCTTTTATTTACTTTATTTTCCTTAATCCCATTTCTTCCCTACCCAGTACATTCAAACCCCCAGCCTGTGAGACTACTTCCACCTATTGTCACACCCTGTAGCTTTCACCGAGGGCCACTGAAAGCAACCACGTTGCTTTATACTTTGTTTATAAAGCAACCTTCTGCATTTCTTCTACTTCTGTTTGTTGTTTAACACAGTATCCCGTTTTTATGCTAACTCAAAGCACAATTTCACCTGTTCTCTTTGAATTACACAATACCAAGAAAGAAGGTCCTTTTCAGCATCTTAGCTTGTGTTCCACAGGAGCAGGAACTATTCATCACCTAACGCAGTGGTATTAAAGATTGGATTTTACATAAATGGATTACGTACTTGGAAAGCTCTGCTATTTCCTCTTCATAAATCTTTCTTCTTTCAGTGAGTTCCTCTGGAAGATATCTAGCTATTAGCTCCTCCATTAGTACTGTTTTGCAGTATTTCCTCATAGCCAAACACTGCAGTAAAAACACAGGCAAGCAGTTACAGGTAATGTCTAGCATTTCAAAGTGTGTGGTGCCTATGCACAAGGCAGTCAACCGTTAGCTCCATTTTTTTAGGTCCAGAGCACATCAAAATGATCTTTTAAGCTTGCACTGCAACTGAAGAGTTGTTTATTGAACTGTTCCCTATGTTACAGGGATTATCTTGGAAAATCTGGCAAGTAAAATCACCTACAGATTTTCTAAGTACAGGTCTGGCCCTAAGGTTTGACCAGAGGAGACTATCCATGCTAAGTCACAAGAGCATTTTAAAAGTACATTCTTAAGTTACGTAATATTTATTTTGAGTTGGGAAATATCAAAGTTTTCTAAAGGTGCTGCTTGATCCTATCTCATGCCCTTTAATTTATGCTGAGAAAATCCAAGCATCATTACCTCTGAGAGCCCTTCCTTGCACAGGGGACATTTTGGGTTGTGATCCAGGCATCTCTCAAGACATTTGAGGCAGAAGGTGTGTCCACAAGGTGTAGTGACAGGTTCATAGAAGAGCCTGGATTGGAAAATCCAAAACAAAAAAGACAACAATATCGTGTACCAAAGTAAAAGAAAAAGCTGCTGCCAGAAAAAAAAATAGCTGTATTAATTTACTAATTTAATAGCTGACTACTCCAGGCATAAAGCTGTTCCTTGCTTTTAATTCTTCAATCAACTTTTCTATTTATTCAGTTTATAGACTTTCTTATTGCCACCAAGTGTGAAAGGCAGCCAATGAACTCTGATTCCAGCAAATGTGAGAGAATATTGTCATAAACTTCCAACAAGCCATGATTTATTTTTTCTCTATGTGAGTGATAAATATAAGCAGAAGTTGGACCATTTGATTTTTTCTAATGAAATTGAGCAATTGAACTTGCACAACTATTACTGTGGAAACTATGTGATTACTTGTATGTGTAGAGCTAAGCACAAAATAGCTATTTGCAGTAATAGCCCACATAAGTGATTGCAATAAACTACTATTGCCAACTCTAATGTGGACTTGGAAAGCAGTTTTGTTGGAATAAACAGTTTTTAACCATCAAATGACTGCTTTTCTGGAAAATGACTGGCATTACGTTCATGTTTCATCTAGAAAAATAGTTAAATACATAAGGTCAAGTCTTCAAAGTATCATGGCATCTAATCTTTACCCATTTCAAGTACCTCTGTGACACTTATTTTCATGTAAGGATTTTTTAAATTTTTTTACTTATTCTGATTACGTGATCTTGTGAAGGGACGTTTCCTTACCATAAGTGCCTTAAGGAGACGTAAATAACATGGAAGTTTGGTTTTTGGGTGGGTTTTTTTTTTGGCCTTTTTTTTTTAATGTAGAAAACATTTGAAACTAGAAATTAAATTGCTTGGCATATACTATATTTTACAACACTGTCTAAGCATTTTAAAGTCTCAAATATTAGTTTAATTATAAGTCAAGTGAATTAATAAGTTTGCTTTAAAATATTACATTTTATCAAAAGAGTACACTAAGTTCTAGTCTACATGTGGAAATTATAAATATGTAAATCCACATTTATTAGCATCTTTAACAAGATGAGTGTATTTAAGAACATAATTGGCTCTTAACAAGATTGCCATAGCCAGTTTATTAAATGTCATTAATTACTGTAAATATTGACATTTAATGGAGGGAAAATAGGAAGAAGGATCTAAAATACCCCACCTGTCTTATTGCAACTTGACTGTGTAACTGAAAAGCCTTGTTATTTCACAAACAGAAACCTCATTGCTGTAAACTATGTAAAATACCAAATTCTACACTGTTTCAGTACGTACTGCTTTGCCTAAGTAATTATTTAGTAGTGACTTACTTGATTTGAAACATTAGCAGAAAGATAAGAAATTCCTGTTAAAATGCATAATTCCGCCCTAACTCTGACAAGACCCAGCGACAGCTTTTTCCTAATGACTCTAAGGGGACCTGGACCAAGCCTCATGACTTGCAGAAAGAAACACTATACACCAAGATTTCTCATGACATCATTTTAAATTATTGTAACAACAGACACTAAATATTCACTCCTGCTGACTAACGCTTTGACTATTACTTTTTATTTTTTGCTTGCTGCTGGAGCGAATGTAGATCAATAACATTTTGGCCACTCCATCAGACAAATAGGTTAATAACAGCTCCTGCAGTTAATTGTGAACAGGTCAGTAGGTTACTAGGTAATTAGTCCAAAGTATCTCAGGATCCAAATCCCTAAAATACTTCTGAAGAACATAGCAGGAAATAATTATAATCAATCTTTATTAATAGCAGGGAAGAAAATCTTGTGACAGCTTCCCTTAGCACAAGCTTTCGTTGTTGCAGTGAGGTTACAAAGCCAACATCCTTCTCCATCCAAGGCCTGTATTTGTGATTGCAATTACAAGATCAGCATCACCATCCTCATTCCTGTAAGGGAATCAGCAATCCTTGAGCTAATTCCTTTACAAACGCATTGTAGTCTGGCTCCTTCTGATTCAGCATAGAGGATGAGAAAGTAGGGCTAGTTAATTTTATTAAAAACATCGGAAAAATGCTTTGTGGACATAATGATCATAAACATACAGACTCATTAAAACCAGCTAAGACTAATTGTGTGGCTTTCTGTTAAAGCAAAGTTTTCCTCTTAGCAGTATCAAGTGTTTTGACAGCTGTATAAACTTCGGGAGCACATTTCAGCTGCCAGCAGACAGAGGGAGAAGGGGCAGATCTGATTTACTTCAAGCAGAAGTGAATCAAACACAGCAGTTGTTCCCCCACAGGTTTCAGTTTGTCTGAAATATACCGAAGCCCCTGCCCCACTGCACACAAACAACAAAACAAAGCAAATCCAGATTTCTCAAAGCACAGGCTTTCAGAAATGCAGAAATAAATGCATAAAGAGGCTATTTGCTAATTAAGAATTTAAATATAGTTCAAAACTAGCCCCACCATGTATTATTGGTAAATCTGGGTAAAGAGACAAACCTAAGCAACACTCACTGCAGACATCAAGATCCCTGTGAAACACCTTCCCCATATTTCCTTCTAAGTCAGTGACAAAACCCCACGTGTATATTTGCCAAAGTTAAAATGTTTTTTGCAGAACGAGTAGTGAAATAGATGTAGTTGATAACTACTACTACTGCTAAGTTATTGCTGTCCTGAAGAATAGCTGTTCAACTGGAAGAAGAGCTCATTAAGCAAATGGAGTGATGGCCTTAGTAAACTATGGAACACATCTCTTAAGCAACAGAGGAAAAACATGCTCCTTCGCTTGCAAGATCCTCCTATTGCAATAGCGGCACCACAGTATTTTATATGCAAATTTGGAATATTCACGGGATGTGGTCTCTTTTGCTATTTTGTGCATTATATAACATCGTACCCAGCTCTACAAATTCCAAAGGACAAACTGTGGATTTGTGCACTATGTATGTCAGGGGGTGGGCGTGTGTAAGCGGTGAGAGGAAATCTTCCAGACACCTTCACTAACACGCTTAACCCTCACGTCACCTCACGTGACCTTTCCCAAACAATCACTAGCCCACAGCAGATCAAAAAGTTCCTACTCATCAACAGCATTCAGAACCAAAGGTTCAGAAATGCATCACTGGAGTAACAATTACAATAAAAACTAATTTCAAGTCAGAGGGGAAAAATAAGTACCAAGTTAGAAAATCTCTAGGTCATAAAAGGGAAAGAGATACAGCTAAAAAGCTGGAGACATACATGAGAAAGCAATGAATACCTCATACACAGGGAGCAGTCCAAATCTGATGGATCCACAAATCCAAATGGAATATGTTGTCCAGTACTATTTCCCTTAGTATCAACTGCATCTATCAATAACAAAAACCATATTATAATGTAATTGAACAATACTATGTAAACGCAATGGTATTCCATGTACCTACAAGCAGCATCCAATATTTAAATGTCTATTGTATCAACTTGCAAGTTACTGAACCATTAAGTATCATTACAATAATTTCTATGCAAAGCATCAAATTCAGCCTTGGCACAAGTCATCACACTTCCCTTAATTTTGGTGACATTACACCCACTAACAGAGGGCTGAATTTAGCCTTGCAATAAGAACTAACATCAAAACATTTTTTTATTGGCATTGGAAGTCTAAAGTGAGACAAATTTTTCTGTCATACCATTGTAAATACATCCCACAGCATGAAAATAAGGCCAGATATCACGAACAAACAGAATTTGTGCTTTTAAACAAACTTTTTAATTGATCCATGTGCAGTGTTGTTGTTACTTAAAAGGTTTGGAGCTCTGCTGATCAACAAGCACTTCACCCAACCTTCTCAGCCCCCTTTTTAGACTTTTTTGGTTGGTTGGTTTTTAGTTGTTTTTGGGGTTTTTTTTTGTTATACACACCCAAAGATTCTACATCATGTCCTGATTAGGATAATGAGAAAATATAAAAGCTAAGTTGTAATTTGGACCCTTTTTCTCTAAGTTTTATAAAAACAAAATGACAAAATTCCCACTGCTTGCATGCCATGGAACTTATCCTGTGCATAATTAAACATACCTTTCTTCATCAGTTTGCAGGGTACCTCAGCATTTCGCATCTCCTCTGAGCAGCACTTCCTCTTCAGGAGGCTGCACTTCTCAGAAATGAGAAAGGTAGACTCTGGCACGGAGGTGAGTTTGTTCTCCTCCTCTTCCTTTTTGCTCTCTGTAATCTGTATAGATTTCCTCAAACTACTGGAAGTTACATTTGGTTCCTCTTGAACAGAAAAACCCTTTTTCTGCTCCACATTTACCTGTATGAAGAGAGGTTTGACATTAGAGCAATCTTCCAACAACTGGGTAAAGAAAAAAACCCCAAGCCTCTCACAAGTCTCTAACATTATGGATCACTGTGAAGGACTTTGTAGGTCAAGAAACCACAGTTTGAGAATTGCTGTGTCAGGGCCTGATTTAAATTAAAAAAGGAGCAAACTATTTCCCACCCTCTGCCTCCCTCCCTCCCCCCCCAGCCATGGCACTGAATATTTTCAGCCCTTTTGTGTGGCTTTATAACTTGGTCATGAAACTTGATTCAGGCTGAAATGTGGCAAGATCTCAGGTTAAATATATTGTTATCACTTAACCTATGGAAAAATGCATATTGTTTATATCATAATGATGGTATCGACCATCAAAACAAACAAAATAATGCAAATTTATTTTAAGGAAGCAGTATAAACACACAAAAATTACAACAGAAAAAATGCACAGAGCTTCCTTTAGCAAGACAAATTTCTTTCGCAAAGGATGAAACGATCAGTCTTTATCCCATTATAGCTACAGAACAACCTGTGAGCAGCCATTAGACAGGACATCACCTATCCGCTTGTCACATCAACTCCCCAGATGAACCAGAAAGCAGATACTGTGCACTGTGGTCAGGAGCCGTGGTGATGTGTAGCATGCAGAAAGATGAGTGAACTTTCCCTCAAATGACTTCATGAAAGGGTCATACAAAAAGATTTCTTGTCAGAACATCCTAGTAGCCTTTCCAGAAGGCAATGGCACTGATTGTTCTCATCAGTCTCAACAAGGCTGCTCAAAACCTACCATTTTTGTTTGTAAGGACATTTTCTCCTACGTACAAAGTACATGCAAAACCTATCCTCAAAGTTCAGGCTTCGGTGAAGCCAAAGTGGTCCTTGCAAACCCATGAATGTAAGTAAACATCTACAGCCATTTATCAAACTACGGCTGTGAAACCAAATGTAGGGAGCAGCTAATATATCTTATGTGGCTCTACAATAACCTCTCAGCAGTGTACAGAATCTGACATCATCAGTTACAGTTCAAGCTGAAACTCTAGATTTTAGCATTTCACGGCTTTTGAGGATATCTCAATCCAATCTTTAGACTCCCTTTCCCACTACCAACTATTTGGAAGAGCTAAAGACAATTGCAAGAATAAAACCCACTCAACTCTGGCATAAATCTATCAGAACACCACCACAGGACTTCTATTAAAGAAAAAGAAGTCAGACAAAGAGACTACAGTAAATCAACATTGTTTTGTATCTTCTGAAACTCAGTAAAAATCAGAAAACGTATCCTCCTGTCTCCCAGAGGTGAAAAGGAGGGAAGGCTTCTCAATGTGAATATAACACACACAACAAATTAAGAACCACACATCAGACTTGATCTTTACCTTGAGCAACCTTTGTAGGTTATGGCTGGTGCCTCCAGATCCCACTGAATTTAGGAGATTCCCCTTTAATCTAGAGTGATGTGACAACAGCTGCAGGATATCGGGTAAGTGTTCCTGAGCATTTCCCGGGATGAGTGAAAACAAACTAAGTAGAAGCTGTGATATAAAACAGAATACTTCACTGCTTAGTTCCTTCCTTGCAACCTCTAAATGAAAAAGCAAGTAAGGGAAAAGCTCAAAGAAGCATCCTTGAGTTTGTTAAAACCATTTAAAGAGCCCTTTAGCCTAGGCTAAGAACAAAAAGTGCAAGAGCTAATGCAACATAGGCCAAGCAGACAGCAAGAGACAGAGTTAAATAAGCCCATAAAGTTATTAACCATTCTCTGTGATGTGACACACACACCTTTGTCCTGCAATTCAGAGCGCACCAGAAAGGACTAACTTCTTAGATGTTTTTTGCTGCACATCAGAAGCTTTCAGTGGAGTTTACTAGTTCAGAAAGCACTCATCTCACAGTTTTAATCCAAGTTCAGTTAAGTAAATGTCTCTGATATTGTAAACTGTAGCTATTTTTAATTCATTTACATGAGAATACAAAAAAATGTAGGCAGTAGAAAAATGCTGTTTTTTTTCCTTTGCTATCAGAAAATAAGTGAATCTGTTTCAAGTAGCAGCTTGTAGCTATTTGTACAGCAAAGCTTATTAGATCATTATTTAAGGAAAAAAGCAGAGCTGAATGGAAGATTCACACTTCAAAAACTAATTACAACATACTACTGAGGTGGTTCCTGCTCATGCCCGAGGAAGCCACATGACAGATAAGATTTCTTTTTAGAGCCAAAAAGGATTCCACAGGATCACATTGTGTCAAAACTAACACGGTCAGACAGTTACTACAAGCAGAACATCACAGCTGCATCCAAATAATTTGGTAAAATGTAGTATGTCATTGTTATGCAAACAGCTTTGGAAATGACCCAGTAGATTATTGCATCATGGATGAACTCTGTGTCTGATGAGTGCACAAGTAATTCTCTCAGTCATAAGAAGCCTAGTTTTTCTCAGAACCCCACTGCTCAGAAATTAGGTGTCTTGGATAAGGCTATTTGGAGTCTGAATTTAGAAACATATCTATTTGTTCTTGTTTTTCTTGCTCTAGTGCACAGGAAGTCTCCCAGCATGACTATGGGAACAAATCATGACACAATGACAGTGAAAGACTGCATGGAACTCATTGGAAAAAACCCACAAACCATCATCAAACAAAACCCCCAAATATCAGTTGCAAAAAAACCTCACAGAAGATGGAAATCTCAACCATATACAAAATAAAAGTTTGATTGCACTACAGCCATCCAGGTTACACTCTCAGTTACCTTCATGAACAGTGCTTACTGTAAGAATTCTACTGTGCTTTTAGAAAGCCTTATGTATTACAGCACACAGAAACACCAGAAGTTCTCATGCCACGAGTGATGGAAAAAAGCATGAATGCACTGCCATAAAAGAAAATTCAGTACAAGGATAATAGAACTATTACATTTCTGTTACCCTAAACTATCACTGCAATGCTGAGCCTTTCAGCTACAACAACAGAAAAAAATGGTCAAGTGTCAAAAAGATGATTTACAGGAAATCAGAGATTTGAGGGGTGTGCTAACCACAGCAGTATTCACAAAAGCTGTTTAAGAATCACACCCCACATCTTAGGCTGCTACTGAAAAAAGCCTCCATCTAGATCTATTTTTTGCTTATGTAGCATTAATTATTAGCAACCTTTAGAAACTATTTTAAAACAGCTCTTCTTTTGTTGACTGCTTCCTTTCACACCGCCTTCACACACTGATACTCAGCGCAGCACGACTGGCAGTAGGAAGAGAGCTGCTGCTCCCAAGTGGAGTTTGAGGGGTGCTGCGTGTTGCATGCTACCAGTCAATGGCCTGATCCAACATTCAATAGCAACTCCCCCTCTTCTGTACTCTGTCGTTGGTAATACGTTGCCAAGCTAGGAAACACATTAGAAATTTTACTGTAGAGAATCACAATAGTCTGTGGGTGGCAATTATTAACAATTCGGTTTTACTTCAAATTTGCTGATGCTAACGCCGTAACTGTTTCCACATAGTGCCTGCTAAGTACATTTTCTTGCTGCCTCCCTAACTTCAAGTAAGCAATACACATGACTCAAGTTTGAACACCAGTCTGGATATACCTCTCCATCCAGCTCTTTGCAGTAAAGAGAGAGGAGGAGGGGAAGAGAGAAGAAAAATTCCTATCCTCCTTTATGAAAGGCTACTGAAAACAATGATTTAGGGAACTCACCTTTTGTGCCTCAGACTTGGCTGTCTTGTTCCCAGTATCTAGAGCAAGGCAGAACAGAAACTCTCTTAAAGCTTCTTCTGTTTTCCCCAGATTAGCTAATGCCTGTCCTTTCCTTAGGTGACCCTGCAATGAAACACATCCATAGTTAGAGCTTTTACTCTTTTGTCATGAGACTATGCAATAAAACCAAGATGAAATTACAAAAGATCTTTCCGGAGAAGAAAAAGTTAAGGAGGGAGAATCGCTAGAATAACTATCTCCTATACTTAGACACCAGCAGTGCCTGGGGTTTTAACCACAATGGTCCTGGAAACTCTTACAGACAGAATTAGGATATTCTCTAACTCAAACAAGTATGATTCTCACAGCACCTGAGGCCAAGTGATCTTGGAGAAATCTACATTCCCTACATTAATCTCCTAAAATAGTCATTACGTGCTTATAGAATTTTTAGAGAGAGTTCATGATCTTGAGATTAATCCAGGTCAAAGACAGTAGCGTTAGCTCATCCTCCAGGATTATAACTCTCTTCCTTTACCCCAGGAAGCTCAAGAATATATCATGGTTAAATGTCTGTACATCACAGGAGCCCAGGAAGTTACAGGACTTAAAGCCTCCTTCAGATTCATCTGTGTGACCATTCTAACGTTCTTCTATCAGGGCACTATCAAGGTTTTAAAACAAAGTACAGCTGGAGTCACAACTTACTTTCAACCAGTATGGCTGCAGTCTGCACGCTGTTTCTGCATCGTGCAATGCATCTTCACAAGCTTTCAAAGTAGAGTTGATCTGGGACCGGTTGCTGTATAGTAAGTGGTCATTTGGAGCTGTAGGAAATAGAAAAATTGCTTGACTGAAGTAAATTTAAAATTAGTTACATAAGCTTTATACTTTAATTTTAAATTTAAAAAAAACCAACCCACATGTTGGTGCTTCCAAGTTGTACAAACCCACAAAATACCCAGTCTTTAAATAACTGCACTAACTGAAATCTGGAAACCTTTTTGGGCAACTCCAGGCAAAGTGTCAGCTATGTATTATATAACTGCAGGGAACATTGCATAAATAAATGCTGAGACGCTCACACAATAAATTACCAGCCCTGACTGAGGATCAGATGGTTGATAGAAACATTCGGGAGACATTTAAGGTGGCAAGAGGAATGCTGTCATACTGTAGGGAGGAGTTTCAAAATTTTCAGTATTGAAGTTTTTACATGGTACATCAGGATCTTTTCGTGCCACAGCTCAACAAGGGGAAAACAAGTGACAACTACAAGGATCAGACAGAGCTACAGCAGCGCAGGTGAAGCGATCTCCTGGTTACACACGCTGCGAGCTGTCGCATCGAGACACGGTGTGTACTGGATGAAGGTTGTAATGCTTTTGTTTGGAACACTCTTTCGTTTAATTGAAACTCTTCCCCCTAAACCCTCGCCTTTAATCTCCACTCACCGCCTGCAGTTGCTTCTCCTCAAACTAGAACCAAACGGCCGCGGCAGAACTTTTCCCTGCTCGGCCCCACGGCCGCTCCGGGGCGATGGGATGCGGGGAGCCGCCCGCCCCGGGCCCGGCTCCCCCGGGGTGGGGGGACACACACACAACCCCACACCCTTCCCGGGGAGCGGCGGGCTGCCCCCGGGCCCGGCGG
>JAHREE010000559.1:4317630-4382690 GCA_033628505.1 Tringa tobata | reverse complement strand
TGGAACCGCCGCCGTGGGCTGTCCGAGCCCGAGCCGGCCTGAGGAGGGGGCGTCCTGTCAGCAACGGTCGTTCCTGTCAGCAACGGTCGTTCCTGTCAGCAGCGGGCAGGCCGCACCGCGCCGGTGCCAGGGTCCCGTCAGGCGCGGAAGCAGGTCGGTAGGTCTGACACACAGCCGAAACTCGCCCTCCTCCCGCCCCGGCCGCCGTCGGGTCTTGGCCGAGCCGTGCACCGGAGGAAGGCACCCAGCCGGGAACCGGTTTCCCAGCGGGCAGCCCCGCTCACGCTGCGCTTCAAAAAGTTGCGGTCGACCCGTTGGTCCACAGGGACACCGCGGTGAGACACCGAGCTCGCTCCCGGGCTGGGTGTTTCGGTACCCACGGCAATGCAAAAGAAACAACAGTTCAAAGCGATTTTGAGAAACGAGAATGCTATTTCCTGCCAGAACTGGAATTTTAAGGGCTGTAGTTATACAGTTAATCACCCTCTTTAAGCGAATCTACGTAGTATTGAGGCTATTTTAATGTCAGGTAATCATGCTTTTAGGACAAGCAAGCAGAATATTAGAAGGAAAGTATGTTTATTTGGTCATGTGGTGTGGCATATTGCATAGATATCCATGCCAGATTCTAGATAAAAAAAGCACATGCCTTATGATGTATATTTGTTTTATTTAAGACCAGCTGTGTCCACGACTTCGATCTGCACATTCCCACCAATTGTCATTATATGAAAGGATCGCACTAGTTGTATAACTGTTCGTGCTAAATGCAGCCTAGGGAGAAAGGAGACCTGTGCTACCATAGAACAGAAGTAGTTATTTTAAAAGAAGTTGTCTACTTTTTTTTTTTTGTTTTGTTTGCGGTTTTACACAGATTTACAGTTAGATTTTCTAGAAATGTCCATGATATATATGCATATATTTTCAAGTACTCTAAAAATACATGGCGCTTTTCACACTGTGTTAAAATCCACTGCAGAATTTGAAATTTGTGATAATATCCTACTACTGATACTATTGGCCTCCTCACAAAGCTCAAGAGAGGGGATGAAGGAATTAATATCCCATTTCTTACTTACAGAAGTGCCTGGACTCCCCAGCTTATACTGTGTAAGCTAAGCAGGTATTAAGGGACAAACCTTGCCTATGGGGTTTGAATAGGCAGGACAAAAGATGGGAGAAAGGAGGGGTAACGTGACTTTTGTAAGATCATGTTTAGAGAAGATACTTGAGAAAGTTCAGATGAACTTAGATTTAAAATGAAAAACTAATTTAATGCTACTTAAATTCTGGATCTTAACTCTTATTAATATACACTTTAAATTAAGAATGAAGGCTAATTTTGTGATGTTTATGTGTCCATGTGTAAGTTAAGCTTATACAGAAAGTCAGATATATATGTACCTGGAAACAGAAGCCAGCCATCAGACCCTTCAATTGTCTTTGATTCCTATGATGCTAAGATATTTTGCACCTGCCAAAATTTGGTCCCTGTCTCTAGGGCTCTTGGATCTATTAAAAAAAAAAAAAGTTCAACATCTAACCGTTGTTCCCAAGCAAGTTCTTTAATTAGAAAAAGAAAAAGGTTAATTGAATAACCGCTGGTTTCAGTAATCCTTTCTGCCATCACTTAAGTCAGAAAATAATCCAAAATATAGTACATCCTGCCATCAAATAATTCAAAGAAAGGCAGGGCAACTGAAGCACTTCAAATTTCAGTCAAACAATGCTTCAGAACAGTTAGAAAGAATTAGCATTTCATGAGTGTGGGGTTTTCCTACCAGACTCAAGCTTGCTAACATAGACTTCTTACCAAACTTCCATGCAAGAAAAACTCATACCTATACAAGAACAAAACCCTTAACAAAAACAAAAAAAACCCCAAACAAAACAAAACAAACAAACAACAACAACAACAAAAAAAAAAAAAAAACAAGAAAGAAAAGAAAAGAAAAAGGCTTTCTTGTAGCCTTGAGGTTGACAGTTGTCTCTATTGCAAAACTATAGTCTCGGCAACCCCTCAGTGTGTTATTTTATAACCATTGTCCTGAAAACCACCATGAGTCAAAGCCTATTCAAGCGAGGGAAAGTGACATAACCACTGGTTACCAGTAGCAATGCAACGACAATCTATCAGGGATACGCCACCAGTATTTACATAGTTACATAGCAGACACTTAAAGAGATAAGTCATGGTATAAAGGGAAGGTTTCTAGCAGCGCATGAATTCAAGATAGGGAATGGAAATAGATTATCATAGAAAATGTAATCAGCATTTGTGCTCTGAAAGGAACTTCCACAGTTTCTATTTACAATGTATGAAAGGATCCACAGGGCTCGCTGACAGTCTGATCACTCAGGGCTGAAATGAGTCTCAAAAAAGCACTGTGAAATGTACTTCTGGGAACTCTCTTACACCAGCAGGGACGTGGCTGAGACATTTCAAGAGAAAAGGGCAGCTGTGCTTTATGTACTGCTGTGGTGGAAGCTGTATGCTTATGAGGGTTCAGAACACAGACAGACCTTTATCCACAGCCAGAAAACAGTTAAGATCTTATCACAGATGGCCTATGGGCAACAACTCTGTGACTTCTTAGGGGAGAAACCAGCTGGCTCTGCCTCTGCTAGTTCCTGGTATGTGTGGTGTTTGGTAAATGTTAGTACTTTGTGGGGTGTGACAGGTACAGAGTGAGCCGTACGGTCACTAATGGCAAAATGTTCTAAAGCCAAGACACTAATTTACTGTTCACTAGAAGTCAAACAGCTACAAAATATTTGATTCTGACATCAGGCCCGGCTCTGCAAAGACTGTTTTAGCAAAAACAGCTGTGTAAATTGAATGGTACATGCTCACTCTAGATATGCTGGACTGTTTTTATATAATATATCCTGAAAGTGTGGAGTTTTCATACATTCATACATGTGTTCATGGATTTGGAGCAACAGTGGGTCATGAAGTGTACTTGATTAGAAAGCAAAAAAGTAAAAGCAGCGGAAAAAAAAAGTGCAACCCCCTACCTATCTGCATTGTTCATGAGATCAAGAATGGATTTATACTTCACTTAAGCAAAAGTTAAAGCTAGGAGGTGACTCACTCTGCAAAAGCACATCTCCTTTGTATGATTTTTCTACAAAGGGAGGTTTAATTTCTTCCTTTTAATGACAATGAGCACAATACTGATCTTCTTCCAGCAGTTAATGGCTGGCGTAACAGGCAGTATGAGAGCATGACTACATTCTTCAGCCTTCTTCTGGAGCAATCTGCATCAGCTTTGAGACCACAAAAACAACCAACAAACCTGTTTCTTTCCCCTTTCAAACACAACTAACCCAAGTGTGAAATTCTGACCAGCTAGTCATGCTGACAAAGCTCCTCCTCTACTGGCAGTAGGGATGCGAAAAGTCACATAAAAAATACAGCCACAGATGGCTTTTTATTTTCAAGTGCGCTGCACACACTGCCATAGTCCATAGGCAAGAACAGATTTGGACTGATGCCCCATGGAGTTGAAACAATTGAAAAAAACCCAACAAAACCAAGAGGGAGGCGTGATCATTACGTCAGGAAGCCATGATGACTTAAGGTTAGAGAATAGGAAGTGAAGACACGTGAGTTCTGTGTGATTTTGCCACTGAATCCCTGAATGACTTCTAGCAACTATCTTGAAGTCTCCTTTTGCATTCTGCCTACTGTGACACCTCCAGCACATGCTGGGCATCTCTGCTATTGTACACACAGGATTTACATTGGAGAACAATCAAGTACAAGTTCTATTTTAAATAGGTTTTGACACATTAATCTTGAAAGAAAAGGCATAATGTTCCATATGCTATAAAGGAAATGAAAGAAAAGGTGTAATGGAGAAATTTATGTTCATATGCCATGATTAGAAAATGGCTAGAATTAAGAAATTCACAAATATATCAGCCAATTTAAATAAATGTATGGCACCATCAAGTAGAGAAAGCAACTGGATCACTGCGGTTTATTTTTCAGCGAAAACTACCAGTAGAGCCTGTGAAAGGTGCTTGTTGCCTGTTGGTCCATCAATGTGTGTAATAAGACAAAAACCAGCAGTGCCCTTCCCATGCAAACTTCCTACCTTCCTGATTGCTGGCTGACTAGTGGTAGGTTTGGCAAGACCTCGGGACCAACAAAGCGAGCCATCCTGTTCAAGTTGTATCTTTCACCCTGTGATACAGGGAGATCACACAGTGTGTCCTTAAAGTGCAAGGACACACCTGGAGTATGTTGGGTTTCTGAACATTTCTGTCCAGACATACCCAGACTCTTAGAAGCTTACTTTCATCCTGTATTGGAATGAAAGGGCTACATTCAGAAATTCAGTGGAATTCAAATTCCAGAGTATTTTAATTGTGAAGTAAGAAGTATTTCCGTGTTGAAAAAATATTTAATACATAATTCAACATGAAGTTCTGAGAAACCTAACAATAATTTGAAGGCTTATATTTTATCAAAATGGAGGAATTATCCACTAGCCACTCCCACTAGCCATTTTCATGACAACCGCTGTTCTACTAGAAAGCTAATCTGTCAGAAGGAAAGCCCAAATGCACTCTTAAGTACAGAGGAATGAAAATCCCAAGTGTTTAAGTACCCCTCAGTGTCCATGGTAAACCTCCAATTACATTAAACTCCTGCTTAATGTGTGGCAACACAAACTCGAGACTAAGACGTCCATCACCTCTTGCAGAGAACATGAAGGAAACAGTCAGGAAGCCTTTCCATTTCTGGAGAACGTGGGCAATTGCTGCTACAGGAGAACATCTAAATGAATATATTCTGTCTAGAAGGTAAAGGTATTTTTGGATTCTTCTACTCTGACCAGTAAAAAAACCAACTTTGCAAATATCTTAAGCAGTAGGTCCTTTTACACCCATGCAGTGTTCCGTTTGTCTGAAAAGATTTCACTTATGGTCTCAGTTGAGATACCTGTCCAGTTTGAAACCATGTAAACCTAAACATGCAGAAGGGAAAGGTTGTAACAAGGAACATAAGAATGTGTATTTTGTTTTACAGTTTGTGACAATGTCATTCCAGAAAGAAGATGGACAAGCTTCTTAAAGTAAAACCAAAAAGAACACCTCACATTAATGCAATCTACAGTCCACTTGAAGTGACAGGAGCTAATTCCTCTTCATATGTTTTGGTGTGACCTGAACACAGTAGTTAAGATGCAGTATGGATCAAACCTGGAAGTTACTGATGAGTAGCCTAAAAAGCAAATGGAACATGCAGCTTTTGAACAGTTTGAAATCATGGCTGACAGTTTTATTTGAAGCTGCAGGACACATCCTTGCACAGGCTTTAAAAGCCCTCTGGACCACAGCTATTTAGCTGTCTTTAGATTGGCATGGACTCCTGTCAAACAAGTCTCCTCTTAAAAAGTATGACAATGAAGTATTTTTATGCCTGTTTTGATGCTTAAAATCTAAGAGCCAAGTCATCCTTTCCTAAACAAACCTCTGTGGGAGTGTAAAAGGCCTCTTGAATCCATGATTTCAATAGGTTTCTGTGGGGAGTGAGAAAGATGAAGGCAAGTTCTACAATGAAAAAAAATGAGAGAGGAGCATGGGTGGTACTACTGAGGTAGAAACCCTGAAAGCAGCTAGAATAAGCCAATGCTTAACCACGGTAGTGGCATGTGCTTTCTAAACTACTTTAGACAGCCAGAAAAATCCTAAATTTCTAGGGCCTGTGGCCTCTCCTGTCTTTGGGCCATTGCTCACAGCCTCCATATCTTTGCTGCTGGGAGAAAATTTGTTCAGGCAATGACTGAGGAATGCATCCCTTCTTGGCAAAACTCTTAGGGGCATACTTGTGGTCCCACAGCATTTAAATGAGACTTAAAACATATGCTTCCAGTTAATGGACTTCTTCCAAGGTTTACTCATAGGGGAAAGGAGCAACTTAGAATAGAATATTTCAGTTGGAAGGGACATACAACAATCATCTAAGTCCAACTGCCTGACCAATTCAGGGGCTGCCTAACCAATTTGGTTATTGGTCTTCACTTTTGGCCTGGATATCCTCCCACCTGTGACTTTCATCCCAGAGGCTGTACGCAGCCTCTTCATCCTGAGGTCTGACTTGCACTATTAAGGAGTATGTAGCTGTACTGGTCTACAAGGTTGCTGCCTCCTGCTGTTCGCTGTCACCACAGTGCCAGAAGTTTCTGCCCAGTAATGTTCCATTCACATTGAACATATAGGAAATACATGAAACAAAAGGCAGGCATTTTCAGTTACAAATCTATGACATTACTGGTATTTAGCCCATTCCGATCAACCAGCTAAAGCCTTAGATTGCAACTTTCCATTTCAGCAATTCCATGGAATTAGTTCTGGAAGCACAGTCGATACTTCTTGATTCATAGACTTCCATTTTTCTTCAAAATTAGCCCTTAAATATCCATAGCTATACCTCAGTCACTTCGTGAGATGCCAGATAGCAATTTTACTTATGCAAAACTTAAGTTCATATTTGTCATACTAAAGCGCAGATGTAGGTTTATTTATTTTATTCTTTATTTGAGATATTGCAGAGCTTTCTTATGATACACATTGATGGGGCTTCCGGTAGCAGGCTTTCAAAAATAATTAGAGGGATGAATCATAATCAGAAATAAATGACTCTTACATCTATTAAGCCAGTTATTTAAAAAATGTTTTGATGAATCATGCAAAAATGCTCACAAACAACATTATACTTTTTCATAGATATATTTTTTTTTCCTAAATCTTATGAAAAAGGCTTGTACTTTTAACACTTGAATTGAAAAAATATTTACAGCAGACATCATAAATGCTACACTGGAGTTCAGATAGGCAAAGTGGAGATGGTCCCCTGCTCTGCCATTCATAAAACACGCTGAGGGTTTCAAATCTGTTCTATAAACTCCCCATTTTAGTGGTCAGTCCTGGATCTTCAGTATGCTCCTTTTCTCCAAATCATTCATTTCCTTCAGTATAAGGGCAACATTGTATCTCAGTTCTTGAAACTTTGCAACTGGCACCTGAAACAGAATATTCCGGTTAGAAAACATGAAACATTTTAGGAACTTTGAGTAGGGCGTGCCTATGGATAGGAACATGCCACAGTGTCAGCCCAATCTCCCTTAAAATACGTATTTTTTTAGACTTAAGACAAAGAATTTGAGGTTAACAGGTTAATAATATTCACTTAATTCAACTAAATCATCTGAAGAAGAGCAGAGTGGGAAAAAGCAGAAACAACAGCTACATAGTACATTTTTTTATACTGCCTCATGTGAGAAAAGAAGTACTCCAGAAAGTAAACTGATGGCTGCTGTGGTAAAGTAAGAAAGTTGCGGATCGGAAGGGAAGATGAAGACACCTGGAAGGTTGTGGAGCCTACAGAATTCTCAAGGAGCAAATTCCAGATATTCTGATTGTCTAAACTTGCAGGAGAAAGTAATTGAGCCTCAAAGCAAGAGATTTGGCAGCAACCTCAACAGCAAAGAGGACTGGGCGCTATCTATACATGGAAGGTAAAAGATTTTGATTAAATATACAAAACATTTCCAACTATGCAGGAGACTAATGGACTTTATCATTTCAAGCCTGTGAAGCCAAATGGATGGAAATCTATTATCTGTCAAGACAGAGAACCACATCAGAGCACAGGCTGAGACTGGGTGCAGTGCACAAATGCATGAGCTCACGAGTACCAACAGTGTCTGGGTAGTCCCAGGCTGCTCTGCAGAGCACTGCCGCGTTTCCTCTACTACTCTGACTACATTGAAGACACGCAGTTCTTTTGACAGAGTCCCTTGTCATATCCTTCTGCCTACTGTAGCACAGATATCAATTATGTGAGAGGAATCCAACACCTGATTTGCATTTTCCACATGCATCAGAAATACATAAAAAGGCATCATGTCCTTTTCACTTTTGACACATATACAAGACTCAAAATGCGGCAATTCCCATTGCTTTTGAAAAAGAATCTTCATTGTCAGAGATCACACTGCAATTAAAAAACCAAACCCAAGAGACCAAAGTGTATAACTTTGTGTATAACCTGTGGCATACACATTCTGAAACTGTTCATAACAGAATTACCTTCTGGACTTAACATCCTGCAGAAGCCCTCTTAGTTAGGACATTCCCAACATGTCCGAATGAAAGGAAACTGCAGAGGTGAGGACTCTATTTGCTTGCATATGGTACCTTGAACCAAAACATAGGTTTAACCCAAAGACATACTAACTGTGGGAAGACCACTCATCAGATACAGAAATCAGGTTTATAGCCAGATCTTTGGCATTCTGATCTAAGCAGCAGCAGCACAGAGCTGATTTGAAGAGAAGCCCATTGTTTCCTATCAGATATCTGAACTTCTGTGCATACTGGACAAGCACATCAACACATCTCCACCACAGAATAGCAAAGGGTCTTACACAGACCTACAACAAGAAAACCCAAACCAAAACAACCAGAAACAATGTCACCAAGACCAAGACTTGACATTATATACCAGGAAATAAAGCCCCAAATCTAAACAGCAAAGAATATGCTAGTTTTTATTCTTGTAAGTGAATCCTACCCTGTTGTACAGGGTTAATCTGAAGTCCATGGTATCATTTAAGTTCTATGGAAGACCTTAAACACAGCCTACAGGATGGTCTGAGCTGGACTGTCCTCAGAGGGGTGAATTTGATCTTCTGTGAAGTGACACCCTCAACACTTTGCAATGTAGCACATAATTTGTGCCTTCCTCAACAGCTGCCTTCTTGTGAAGCCTTGTAACAGTACAGTCAGTCCACCTCTTTCAACTCACAGTGCTTTGGTGCTTCCTCCAGACTACTACTAACACAGGAACTGAAGCCAAAATCTTTGCAGAGTTCAAATGTAAGAATGCCTGCTGTGCACTGAATTCTTGTACACATCACCATGTTATTTATAGAACAAATAGCATTCCTTTTCAAAGGTTAAAAATATGTAAGAGTTTATGCCATCTTCTGGCGAGCCTTTACGTAGAGTGTCATAAATACTACCACTGACTAATTCTGAGGCAAAAAGCAAAGAGTTTTTCTACTTTCTTTCTAGCAGCAAGAACTGTACTGAAGAAAGAGAATAAAGCTACTTCTGCCACAGAGGAGAATGTTACCATTCTTTACCAAATGTAGGGGGTTCAGAATTGTATGATACATTATATAAACTACCCCAGTAATTTTCCTGCCCTCAAGAGCCATCATCAGGTCTGAAGGTTACAGTTGATAACAAACACATAGTTTTTACTCAAACCAGATATTATGCAACAGTGCTTTTCAGTAATTAATATTATTCTAAAAAATGAGGTTTCAGTGAAATGTGTGTAGGAACAAGGTACGATTCTATATTGTATGCAGCTACATTGAACACGAAGGATTCCAAAGCAAACCAATCAATGGTAATGCACTGTTTAAAAAAGCTTTAGCATTTTAAATAGTAATTCAACTTTCTAAAAAGAACTTCAAGTGGTTTCTTTTTCATTTATTATGGCAATCAGACTTACTTCAAAGCGATGAGCTGTCCCATCTGAAAGCTTCATCATCATTAGAATGGATGGTTGAAGTGCACGGGCCAGTGAACTGAAATTATTTACATTATTAGTATTACAACAGTAGACATCAGCAGTGTGATGAGTACAGCATTGTACATTACCAATTTAAGATGTTCACACAGAACATGAATATCACAGAGTCCTGTACCTGGCTGGCTGGAGATTCATGAACACAGGAGTCCTGTCCAATTTACCTCAGTATTGAGACTAAAAATTTTTTTAATAGTTTAGTAGCTGCAAGTTTAGAAGCATTTTCATTTTACATAATAATCAGTTCAGTGGAACTATGACAGGGATAAGAGCTGAACAAATACTGCTAGTAATAATGCACAGTTTTCTTGGTCGATTTACCATGTTGCATTAATCCTTTCCAACCCTTCATATTTTCCACTGCCATCTCATTTGGGGAATCAAGCTCTTCCAGTCTTCATGCTAAATTTGTGGGTTGTTATTTTATTTGATGACCCAAAGAGGGGAAATGAGTCATTTTTGTGCAGCTTCCATCACCCAATGTTGCCGAAGCCTGCTCAGGTACTGACAGGCATTACAGCCAGAAGCCATACCTCTTTACAGAGGCTGTTGCTGGATGATAAACAAGAAATCCCAGGGGGGAGGTTGACTGGAAAGGAAAATAAGAAGAAGGAAAATAGAAAAAGATAATATATTGCTCCTCTGTTGTTTGGAAAACAAATCATAGGATTTTCTTGCAGCTTGCAAGCATTGTGCCTGAGGATGTTTATCTGTACATTTTGCTCTCTTATAGGTATAGATTTTTTATGCATAGTGATACGTGTGTGGTGCTTACAGCACTGCTCATCTGAGAGTCACCTGAACTAGTAGCTTGTGGCCATCACAATGTTCACTTAGGAACCTTTTTTCTTGATTTCAGGAAGACTATCCCCGATTACCCAAGGGCCTCTCGACTATGGCAGCAACGAGACTGTACTCTCCCTCAGATGCAGGTATTCATGAATGCAATGAAGTCACTCATGCTAGTGATTTACAATACTGACAAATACTGGATCATCTTCCAATTTCTTTCACCCTCGTGCATCTTGGTTAGAACTAGACAAAGACCAGGAACAGCACAGACAAGTGGTTTCTATTTCCTTCTGGGTCTAGCCAAAGATCCATCCCCCAGCTGCCTCTGCTGTGGCAGATAGCAAGAAGCTATCCATTGCAGGCACAGACAGCATGGCCACAAAGGCCTTTACTCCCGTTTTGTGAAAGAAACTAGGAGGTAGTTCAATTGCATAACTATGGCAGTGTAAAGTGCTGTTCTGAAGCCTTTCTTTGCAGAATCTACAGCTGACTGTACAGGTGATTGAAAGTAATTTTATTTAACATGCACAACATAGAAATGATAGTCTACTTGAGAAGTTCAATAGATGATTTCCCTCCCGTGCTCTAGAGAAACTGAGAGCTTGGCTGGCTGCGTGAGGCTCAATCCATCTAATTTATTCCATCATCTCTGAGGACCTGTGGAGTTGTATCAGCTCCATTAAGTTTTGAAATATTGAAAGAGAAACTCAAACTTTGAGTGAAATGTTTCTAGTACAGAGGTTTTGGAGATAAAGCAAATAAGGAGCCTAAAAAGTATCATCAGTAGAAGACGAAGGCAGCAGCAGCAGCCTTTTGGCAGGTCCCTGTTAACAGCAGTAACCTGTATATAAATTGACTACACTGTTCAGAAAATTCCCTCCATATCTTACCATGTAATGCTACATGCCAATCCCTAACAGCAAGATACATTTTAACACCATTAACATTTTTTAAGGAGCACAAGAAGTCAGTTTAACCATGGGCAAAATAATTTCTAAGGTCATGCAGGATTCTTTTTTATACCTTGTGGATATAGCTACGTCCACTCTCCACTTGAAGTCCTGGACACCTGGGAGCCTACTTCCTTGTATCAGAGCCGTGCCTTCGGAAGCAGGACGCCTACAGAGTAAATCAGAAATGGGAGACTGAAATGCAGATTCATAAAAGAAACAACAATCTAAAGAGATAATAAGATTCCTCAGAAAAAAAACCTGTCTGGAACTTGTTTCTCTTCTACATCTATTCTCAGAGAGGTCTGAATGAGTGAAGGTTTTGTGTATTTAAGGCAGCTGTGCTCAGATTACCCACTTTTCCTATGCTCAACTATGGTCCATGTTAAAAAAAGAGACCAAGTGACTCTATGTAATTCCAGTATACTGATGTCACTACAAAGTTTAGTAAGAGTCATTCTGGTGGCTGGCATATCTATTATTTCAATTATATGCAACGGTGAGGCATAGAAAGGCATCTGCAAATATATCTTTACCTTCATGCAGATCCAACAGGAACAAGCTGGAATGAGGCAGATGACTTGAGCAAAAAAGTTGGAATAAGGTCACTGTGCTCCTTCAGCAGAAAGCATCTAGTATTAGCGAGCAGCAACGTTTTAAAACATCAGAGTGTACTTTGAAGCATATTTTAATAAAAATAATAATCACACAGTGGTTCCTGCTAGTCCAACATAATTTGAAAATTCTAAGTTCCTTACATAATGTTCACTGCCAACCCCAGCACAACCTTCAGTATTTTTGTCTAGTCTACTGTATAAGAAGCCAAGGACTTCATTTATTACTCTTATTGCAGGAAGGATCAGGCTGATCAAACCTCAGTTTATTTCTGCGAGGACATACAGTTGACAGCGATTAAACTTCAGATGGTTGACAATCTTTAAAATTTTAACAGCATCTTAAGCTCTGGGTAAGTAAACAAGCCAAATCTGACACAAAGATATAACAAGCACCCATTTTTAGATATACATGCAGAAATATCTTCAGAATGAGGTCACTGAGCTGGTCCATTCAGGAGCTGGTGTGGACTTCATGTTACTTACCACATTTATTTATTTTTGCTAAACATGCCATGTCTCTGGAAGTTATTTACGGTACATTTCAAAGCTACTCCAGTACTCCCGCTAAGGTCAGGATAAGAGACATTACATCCTTTATCCACAGTGCTAGACATAATCTAATTACAGACTTTACATCAGAGAGGAATCCTCTCTGAACAAATCAAGGACTGTAGAAATGATAGTCTAACATCCCTACTCAGATTCTTGTCTGCCAGTTAGCTGGTGCCTTTAGAAACTGCTCAGAAAGATTAATGATTTGATAAGGTACACAGGAGTGACAGGCTGAGATCCTCCAATACACTTGCATTTAGCAAAGGCAATATCAGAAATAATTTATTCTTTTTTTGGGGATGGTGTCAGAAGTGACACACGTTCCTAATAGTATGGTAAAGGAATGAGCAGGAAAAAAAATAGATCAGCTGGTTGTTACTCACTGTCAACTAGTGCATAGGAAGTAGGTCACCACAGCTGGGTGCAAGCATGAGGAGCTGGAGCCTGGAATGGTCATTAGCGGGATTAAACAGTAAGAACAGGCCTTTCTCTCAGTGGTGAGCTGCTGCCAGAGTATTGCTTAATTTGGGAAATACCTAAAAATAGCTATATTGCTGCTGCTTCCTTAAGACACGCTAACTCCCATCAATGGAAAACAGTCCATTCAGTGCAGCACCAGCATTTTGGGGCAAGGAAGAGTAGAGAAAACAGGAAGATGTTCTAGTTAATGGTGGTGGGAAAGGTCAGCAATGCCCAAACAGAGGTGAAGGTTCTGAATATTGCTAAGCTAAGGCATTTCTGTGGCCAAACCACAAAGCTTTAGCTCTGGTCAGGACTGTTCTTCAGTACCATTCCCTCAGAAAGAGTCATGGCTTTTATAGCTTAGTTTAAGCTTCTGTCAGCACCTTCCCAGCTTGGCCAAAATCACAACTGGAACTGCAAGAATCCTGTAAGGACGACAGAATGTGCATAGTGGCCAACATATATACAGAAATTATACAGGCCATTAATCAAGCCACTGATTTCTAAGAGGAAAAGCAAAATGGAACAGAAAAGACTCAATGGATCTTATATCCAAAACCTATAGACTATAATCACATTTTGTAAATGCTGTTTCCAGCAGCTGCAATATACTGTCAGCAGATAGTGCAGAAGGCAGAAGTCAGAATAACTAAAGCACCACACATCAGCTAGACACCATCCAAATCATACATGGAAAGGATGATACACCTCATGACAAGAGCATCATCTGCCAAAAGATGCAAGAGAAGAACATTCGAAAACGAAAGATTAGATAATCTGGAGCAACAGCTGACCTAACAATATCAAAACTAAAGACAAATTCTGGATGGTTCCCTATTCACATAACAAGACATGCCTAGCAGGCCACTGAGCAGGGAGAATGAATAAATCGGTATGTGTGAAATGCTGACAATGGCACACAGAATGCACCCTCCTGGCAGAAACAAAAGCTACACTATTTTTTAAAAAATGCAGTACGTTTATCATAAACATTCAGAGAAAGGAAAATTAGAGTTATCCTTCCCTTAAATAAAAAAAAAAATTCATTTCATGTAGTTATTTGATGGTGTCAATATGGCAAGTTTTTCTTTCAGTCTACATAGCTTGATGGAACCGTGGAGACACCAAAATAAAAATGTAAAACTTCCAGTACTTCAGAGCTGTTGTTTAGTGAACAAAATTGCAAAAAATAGGATAAGATGCCAGGAAAAGTATTAAAAATGGATTTTTCTGGGTTATCTAGCTCATACTGAATTTTTGATCAGATGCTAATACTTCTCTTACCATCACAATCATATATATTTACAACTCAATAAGCATATGTATGATTCAGTGTTACATTTAAGATTATAAAAGCAGATCTGTCTAGAAATCAAATCTGAGGTACTCTTCTCTGGTCTCAAAACACAGAGCAAGATTACACTGGATAATCACAGCTTTTGAAATGAGGAAAAGCTAAATTTTCCAGCATCGTGATTTCACAGCAGAAAACAGACAATCATGCATGCTTCAAATGACATCTAAATTTATCTTCTTTCTCCATTGCAAACAATATTTCTGCTTTGCAACCATGAATTTTGCATTCTTAACACCTATAATTCAAACAGAAGAGCAAAGAAAAGATGAGAAGGCTGAATTTATTTTTACTCCAAGAACCTTTAGCTTTAAGCTAAGATCTTAACTGAGGAAATGAAAAATATTTTTAACTTTGGTAGCAGCATTCAGACCCTAGTGAGGTTAACTGAAATACCACAACTATGATTATCAGGATTCCATGCAGAGAACCTGGAGCAGTGTTAGGGTAGTGATGCTCTGTGCTGAGTGACCGCAAGTTTCAAGGAGAAAAGTTTTGCATATGCAAAAGTTCAAGCAACTTCTAGATGTAGAAGAAGCTAAATGTGAACCATATAGAAAAAAAAGGAATCCCTAGAATGGACAAAAGAGAGAGGCTGTTCAAAAAGGTCTTGATTTAGTATTTCCTCTGGAGCTACTGAGCTGTACAGCTTAGAAAATGACATCTAGCAGAGCACCTGATATCTCATACGTGTCATCAAGTCACCCAGAGTGAATTCCCAATTCCACTGTACATTAAGACTTGATTAAATGCCATTTGAGAAAGCTTCCACGAACCACAGCATGTAGAAGGCATTTGTAGCTTGGGTGTCAACAATGCAAGATCTAACTTGAAGTGATAATGATGATAAAAATGCTTAATTCTGCAATACATTTTTCATCTGTAGGTATTAATGCACCTTACAGAGGCTACAGAACATTATAAAAACTGATGGGTGATGATCACAGAAAAATTGAAAATTGAAAACTGGCATGAAAGCTACTTACTGCATATATAGCCATGCATGAGTGACACCATGTTATGTTGAATCAAAATAATGAGACAAATCTTGTTCTCATTTATTTAGAGAATATTGCTGTTCCTTTACTAGGACTGGGATTTTTGTCAGCAGAGCTTTCTGCAACCCTGCCTGTTGCACAATGCATGACACATGAGGATACTAACCTGTTACCAAAGACTATACTGGAAAAGTCCACAATGAAATCTTCTGGTATCCTTAAAGAGAAGAGTGATAGAAAATAGTTAAGTGTTTTGTAACCACAAACACATGGCCTTAACTACCAAAAAAATAAATCTATTATAGAACACAAAAAATATGTCAACATTTTTCGTCTTCCATTGCTTAAAACTGCCATCAGCTCTTACGTAAGCACTTCAGTATTGATTCAGCCTAAGCTCTCAAAAGGACAGCTTATGTTTTTATATCAAGAACCCTAAAAACTGTATTATGTGTCTCTGTCCTACCTAGTATGGCAACAGTGAGTTTCAAAAGAACCAGTATTTGCTTAACTTCTCCCAGTAAAGCAAAGAAAAATTCTACTGTTGGCTCTGACAAGTGCAGAAGGCAAGCTAGCAATGCATGTTTTCATGCTATCCCAAACCTAGACATTTCATGTCACTTTCACTTGAAATATAATGAAAAGAATACAGAATTAATTGCTTCCTCAAAAGTCAAAACAGAGGCCCTTGTAGCTAAGATTACTTACAGAAGGAGCACATCTAACATGGGGAGGGCAAGCATAAATTTGATGGGGACAATGAGAACAGATTGAATAGACTAACTCACACTCCCTCCACCCCATGACTTTCCACTACTTTACCATTCCTCTGATGCTACTGTTGCCTTACAAACAAGCTGATGTTGATTTTCAGTTCAATATATATCTGGCTGTGAATTGCAAAGACTGTGGAGCAAACACTGTCCATTCAGCTGCCTTTGCCACAGGGACAGTAACCTCCTGCAGAGAGGCAGGTTGGCCAAGTGGAAGAAGTAACTACTGCTGCCACAGTGAAATCCAGCGCTCAACATCAATCAGTGCCCAGAGACATTACTCACCAGTGGCTTGAGACACACAGCGGTATATCAAAGAAAAATCAAAGCAAACAAGGAAGTTACCTGTCCTAAAGGGCTTACAGTATCTAATGATGGGAGAAAAACCAACTCATCAACTCATACAGTGGGAAGATGAAACAGCACTTATGAGAGATTGAATTCTTAATGGAAGAAGTGGGGTTAAAACACATTTTTAAAGAGTGCTTAGATAAAACTGAATTCATATTAGCAAGGTAGTTATCTAAGGCAAACTGGGAAGTGAGGAGGAGGGACTAGACAGTGCTTTTTTGGCTGCATGTGTCTGTCTGTCTGTCTTTCAGAAGAGACGAGACTATTTCTGCAAACATTACTTAAACTGTCCATGCAAGCGTGTCACTTAACCCATCCTGATGATGACTGAATATGCTCTGTATGGAGTGGAATAGCTGGAAAAAGGGGGTGTAATATGATTATTATGATAGCTATCACAATACTTACTCGACTGTAAGAGCAAGAGTTATTACAAATGAAGCATTAATGCTACCCTTGAGCTTGCATTATTTTTGCTGTGCAGTTAATCATTTTGCTGAAAATTCTGTTCCTGGCTCAAGCAGCTTACACGAGGCCAGTCACACACTAAGCAGATCAGACACAGAACATGGCACAGCTGAAGTCTGAGCTACAGATGGCAATCAGTTTTCAAAGGCACATTCTGAGGAAGGGATTCAAAGGGTAAGGAAGAAGGTGTGAGGATGTCTCAACCCCCTGTTATTGGTCTGAGCCATAAAGTTATTAAACAACATGTGAGGGGAAGGAAAAACGAGCACCCACAGTTTAGAAGGAATTTATTCTCACTGGCTCAGCCAGTCAGGCCAAGAAACAGAGAATATAGAATAGCAACCCTGTTAAACCAGTAGTTTTGATCTAATTAATCAGAAGTGGGCATGCCTCCCTGCCTCTCTCTTCACCAAAACTAGAAGACAAGACCAGCTGTGTCACCAGGAAATTGAGAATGACAAGACTTTGTATGCGTGGAATTAGTTCAATCTTCAGCTTCACTGAAGGAAAAAAAAAACAGAATACAGGAGAGGTGAAAAAAAGGTAACCTGCCCAAACACTGGGTGGCAATCATGCCAAGACACTGCTGTTAAACCAACTACGTGTGTTCTTCGTGCACAGGGTCACAGGATGACCCACAGGAGTCACTGCAGAAGGGTAAGTGTCCAAATGTAATTAGTAGAAGACTTAAAAACAAGCAGGTATCTAATCTACAAACCCAAGTGCATTGGGAAACATAGGAAATGACACTTCCCATAGGAACTGAAGATGCTAAAGGTGCTACAAAATTGACTAAGTATTAGAGCTTGAGAGTAAAATAAGCTATTCAGTCTTCTAAAAGTTTAGCCACAAGGTGAAGAGAGCTACTCACAGGAAATAAGACTGTCAGAGAAGGAAGTTAGGAAAAGTTCCAGTAACGTAAGAATCATGGGAGCAGAGCAGCAACGAGCAGCACATAAAACAGCCTGCAAGCAACACAAATGCAGTTATCTGTACTATTGCTGCTGTATCAGTCATGTTAACCAGAACAGCAAGACAAAAAAGATTTTTCAAGATATAAAAGATATAAAAAAGATAATCCAAACCAAGAAGTGTTTTCAAAGTTCCATGAATATTCTATAAAGTCAGGGGGAAAAAAAAAAACAACTAAAAAAGTGTAAGGCATTAAAATGTGGTCAAATGACAAGGACAGGGGCCTGGGAATCTGGATTTCTAGATACAGCCAATGTCTTCTGGCACCCTTCTATACCAATTTTTTCCACTGCTCAATAGAGGAATATTCACCCACCCCCAGAGAATTTGGCATGGGGCTTTTAGTGCTCTTCATTATTCCTTAATCACACTGAACACATTCTGCGTGCACCTCAAAAAACACCAACTCCCACTGGGTCAAAAGCAATTCATCAGTTTCTTACTGACCTACTTTAACCTGGGTGTGAACTCCATGATGTGGCAGAGGAAGCAGCTTGCATTTTAGCTCACAAGACAAAAGGCAGGCCAAACTCCAGCTCTGAGCTGCAGACAAGATTGTATCAACTAGCATGGCACCTTTCAGCATGGCCCCAGTTGCACCCTTCAGCGATTACACCCCAATTACAAGTCTAAATCCACAGCTTTAATTTGCCTGAAGTTGCTCATAAAGTTATGCTTACGACCCTGCAGAACAGAGCCTGAGAAGAAAGCCAATTTGCAGGTTAACGGACAAATAAGGATGAAAAAAAAAACAGAATGAGCAAAATATCTATCTATTTATCCTAGGTAGCAATCAGAATGCTAAGGATTATGGGAAATTAGCATTTTAAAGCAATTGGACCTTGGTGCAGAGATTTCTCTATAGATGAAAGCATCAACTTTCTCTTCTCTCATGACTACTGAATATGGAAAAAAGGGAAAACCCATAAAGATTATTAGCATCTCATGTCTAGCTTTTAGGATCTGAACACCTAGTCAGACATACTCTGAACAGACCGATACAGGTTTTGCTTAAGTCCGTAACAAACGCAATGCTTGGGTAATGGGCAGGACAGATCGTAGCTGAACAAGGTGGTAGGATTTCATGAGCGTTATATCATTGGCCTTTCAAAGAAGAAAAAAAGTAGGGCAGTTTCTTAGCTTCTGAAATGTTACCACTCTCTTACCAAACATGTTAAAAAAATATTGCAGGGCAAGGTGGGGATGGCAGAGAGAAGGTCATTCACATTTGCATAACCTACATTACAGACTAAATTAGACCAATCTCCCCAGCATGTGAAATTTACTGCTCATGCTCAGTGCTAAATCAAGTCTTACACAACACCTGTTTTTTTCCTCTGGCTTCACATGACATTTGGCAACAGATGTATTATGTGTTATTTACAGGTAATTTTTATACTAGCTTTGTTGTGTAAAAAAGTTGATTTAGGGAAGCAGTGACATAAAAGTTATGAAAAAACAAACAGATTAAAAAAAAGGCATAAACAGGCATACCTGAGCTCCTTTAGGTCTTCCTTAAAAACCTAGAAGGACAACAAGGGTGAAATTTTACAGGATGTAGTCTTGAAAAATCATTACCTAGTGAATTAATAGTGGTTACTTGTTTAGTATCTTTCCCTAGAAGTTTTAGTCTTGAATGCCAATAGTTTTGAACTGACAGGTTACATACTAAGAATAATTTCCAGAAGTGCTCAATCAAGTTGTGAGAAACTAATTTTAAAGACCTAAATCTCTTGGAAGCCTTCTGAAAACAACATCCCTGCCATTTCTTTCATGTAGCTATCCATAACATATTCTTCTTTTATAGTAATTATGTGCCCTTATTCTCAAATATGTTTTGCAGTAACTTGTTTAAACTATGACAACCAAATGGAAGTTGCAAAAGATAAGCTCTGAATACTAAAAACATACTTTCACTATGTTTCCTGCGATATATGAGCTTTCCCTGTATGGCTGGGTAAATATGAAAACGGTATCTTAAACAAGAGAGAGGGCTGGAAGCCTAATAGAGGTTCACTCACATAAAAATAAAATAAGAAAAGAAAAAATATAAGGCAAAGGAAATGAAACATGAAAAAAGAAATAAAATAGCCATGAAGAAGGACTAGGGGTTGGGAACATGGCAGATGTATACATATTCTCACAGAACATCTGTATTATAAATAGAAACAGGACTTTCTCCCAATTTCCACTATATTGTTCTGGTCATAAGACCTTCCTTCCTCTATGACAGAAGTATGAAAAAAGGCAGGCAAAGAAATATGAGAAATTGTAAGTGCTGAGAAAATGAGCGGTATGTGTGAACACACAGTTAGGGTAAGAGAGAGAGCTGATGCCAATGAAGTAACACTTTGCAATGGTTTCTTTTGGGGTTTTAATTTAGAAGTGAAAACAAATATGCACAGTAAACAAAATGCTGAAGCAGGAGATACAGGAACGCCTTTCCCAAAGCTTAAATACTCTTCCAAAAGACTCACTGTAAATCTACCCAACAAGTAAAAGAATAAGCTCTAGATTTTTAACAGTTTCTTCCAACCACTTTAACTCAGAGCAACATTTTGATGTTCAGCTCCCCACCCTGGCAAATAGAATTTAGATGGTAACTTGTGTCTAACACAACTTTTAACATATCAGGATTCCAAGTACTTCCAGAACTTACTTCTTGTTTGAAAGTTGATAAGGGGAGTCTCAACGCTTCTCGGAGAAGGGTATACATGCCAGAAATGAGGAAAGCAAGTTGCTCTTCTGAGAGATTACTGCTCTCTGCAATCAGCTTGACAGATTCCTTGCAGTCTTTTCCTTCCAATGCATTAACAGTGACTGTGAATAAGAAAGCAAAGTAGGATCCCTTTAAAAAGAGGAAGACCTGGAGACTGCGAACATTCACATAAACATGTCTATGATTTTACTTGACTTAATGTATTGACATTTTTCCTGATGTGAAACTGTCACTTCAGGTCTCTGTAAATACACCTGATCATCTACCACCGCGCGTCAGTATCACAACACAACTAAGAGAACTTCAATGGATTAAGCTTTTGCATTGTAAAACTGAATATGTTTTCACTGCTGAAATTTGTTCCAGTGGGATAATGAAAAAAAAATTAAAAAAAAAAATTAAATTAGCTCACGAGTACAAATCCAACTTGAGCTTCTATCAACAAACTTGTTCACATCAAAAGTCTGCTTACAGCTGAATTACACTTCTGATACACAGGATAAGAGAGGATTGAGAGAGTAAAAAACTCAGCACGGTTCTCCAATGTTTTACATAATTAATTTATCTTGCAATGTCAGCAGAGACAAATGATTAAATGAGGAAGAAGACAAAACTAAACGTTCAAATCTTGTAGTTTGCACAACTGCCGATAATACAAACTACTGTTAATCCATGTGGTAATATTATACACTAATAAGTGGTGTAGGATTATCTCAATCTTCACCATTCAGTTATTCTTCCTTTTTCCATATATGCACTGTCTTATACAAATTTCTGTTGTCAGCCTCTGTCCTGCATTCTGATCGGTCTGCATGGACTGCTGGAGCCACAGGAAGCCCCACTGTGGATAAAAAAAAAAGACTACTGACACAATCCCATTGCAGGACTGGGGCATTAGATTAGTCATTTACAATGAGCCATATTAGTGCAGTGAATAAAATATGAGAAGTTAAAAACGTCCACAAAGAGTTACTGAAAGCTAACATTATGAGATAAGCTTAATACTAAGGTTGAGGAAGAAAAAAAAAACAAAAAAAAAAACAAAAAGAAGAGTTTTAATCAAACTGCCAGCCTTCCTTTTGGTATTAGGTGTCTTCCATCTTCTAATTCTAGATAAATGATTTTTGCTTTTTACATTTTTAAATGCACACCAAATTCAGCGGCAAGTCCTGGATCATTCACATGGGTGACTGAATTTCTCTGGTGCTACCTGCAAGGCAGATCTCACACAAGGTAGCGGGAATGTCTAAGGTGCTAGTACCAAGCTTTCCATGCTGTCTGAAAACGGTTCTGCTCTACGACAATAAAACTGACATTGAGAAGAGTCTATTTACTGGAAAGGCCAAACGCAGCTCAGCACTGAGGTCTGTCTACTGGATCATGCACAGAGCAGGAAACAGGTCGCTGTCTACTTACCTACTTAAACACAACTTTGATCTGTTTCTTCAAAGAACAACAGGTTGCTTATAATTTTTAACTAGACAGCTTTAATGACAATATTGGTCTTCTTTCTGTTGACCAACCTTAAAAACTGGTTAAAAATCCATGTCTTCTTTTATAACCTACTTGCATTACCCTAGAATATGAGATTTTTTACTCAGTATAGCTCAGGGAACTCAAAAACGTCAGCTGTATGAATACTTCCAACAGTCAATCTGAGGGACAAAAAAACAGAATAACCCCAAAGCACCCATGAAAATCTCACTGCTGGGTCCTTTGCTCCTAGTAGAAGATGCCTGTGATCTCAAACTTATACTTGCAGTTTAGCAGAGCCTGCAATAACACTGGCTGGATAACCCTGAGATAAGGGTATACGCAGTTTTTGCATCATGAACTGAGCAGGCATATGAAGCAGCATCTCATTTTTGATATCAGTTATTATTTAGCAATAGAGTAACAGCAACAGCCTCAAACAACTAACTTGGTGCCAGAGCAATTTAAATATACTCTGTTGAAAGCTGTCTTAATGTCTTCAAAGACTTCTGAACCTTCAAGGGAAAAAGCCGCTGTCCTGCAAGCTGTTAACCACAGAGCAGCAAGAGCAGAAGACCACTTCTGCCAGCTCTGCATGGTCTGGAGGCTGTCTCCATCCACGCTGGGGAAAACGGGCACCGGGTAGTTACCTGCCCTGGCTTCAGATGGTTTTGAAGGACTCTTTGCTCCCCCTGCAGTACGAAGCATTTGTTGCACACCTAAATGCAGGTGATAATTTACATGAAAATTAATCCAAGACAGGGTTTAGGAGACAGTCAGGCTTCCTGGGTCTGATATAACTTTTGGTCTCCGTTGCTCCTGCACTAGACAGCAAATATGGTCCAACATCTGTGTTTACTTTCGTCCCAAGTGTCTCTACCGATTTGTAGCTTTACTAATTTCAATCATTGTAAGGAAACCCTGGATACATTGCTCCATTTCTGACACTGTAACATCTAAAGACAAACCAGCTACCACAGGCTTTGAGTCCTCATTGACTCAAATCATGAAGAAAAAGCCTGAAAGCAAGTTAGCTGAGAGAACGTGCATATACGGGTGGCAGCACTATCCCACGCTGTGCAGCCATCGGTCTCCTCTCAAATGGCCACAAACAGGCCGTTTGCTCTGCTAATTAGCTCTTCTCTTTGACTATTCCGTGATTATTTTGCCTACAATAATTTACTCAACCGAGTAACTCTGATTTTGGTGGTCAAAGGCGCCTTGAGAAAATCTCACCAGTCTGGCCTTACCACAGGGAGAACCTCACAGATCAAAATCAAACAGGCAGAGCATTTTCAATCTTAGAGCCCCAAATTCCGTGTGACACCTGCACTCCGAGGCGCCTTTATTTTCTCCTGCACATTATGGAAATATCCATGGGCTCCCCGACTTTCACTGCCTGACAGTGACTCGACCACTCGCCCTGGGACCGAGGGGTGAGAGCAGAATGGTTTTAACAGCCCTCCGTAAGATTTTGGGGGCCATCCGCAGCTCCGTACCTCATTCTCACGGATTTTATGGAATTTTAGAATACAACCAAGAAAACCCATCACCGTATTTAACCCTCAGCTTTAGTTTCCCGCAGGGAAAAGCGTCCCAGGAGAGCTGCAGAAGAGAGCAGAGCCCCTGTCTGTCCTTGCCTTCCTCAGAGGACCCCCGGCTTCCCTGGGGGAGGCGGCGGGACAGCGGGTGCCCCTTCCCGGCCCACATCGGGGAGCCCCGGGACAGGGCTGCGCGCCGAGGGCAGGCCGCGCTCGGGCCCTACCTTTGAGGAGCCGCCGGAAGGTCTCCTTGCCCACCTCCTGCACGCCCCGGGCCATGGCCTCCACCTCGGCCGGCACCCGCGGCCCCAGGAAACCACCGCCGCCGCGGCCCCCACCGCTCTCGCCGTGCCCGTAGGCCGCCCCCGCCGCCTTGCCTACCGCCGCCGCCATGGCAGCGCCGCGCCGCCCCGCCCGGCGGTCCTCCGCCGCGGTAGGGGGCGCTGTGCCGCCCCGGCGCGATGGGTTGGCGCCGGAAGGAACCCGCCGCGCCGGCCGCAGAGGCTGAGGCGCATCCCGGGACCGGCCGTTCATGGCGGCGCCTGTGGTTCGGCCGCTGCCTGCGTGAGGCGCTTGCCTCCTCCCCGCCGGGGCCGCTCCGGAGCCTTTCCCGCTGCCGTCGCCGCCATGACCGAGGAACCGTACGAGAAGTTCCTGGCCCCCGAGGAGCCGTGTCCGNACGTTCCCGAAGAGTGAATTACAAGGTAACTTTTCAATTGAATTTGTATGAAATAATGGAAATTACACTTTAAAAGTGTCATTCATAAGAGCAAGCTCTTAATTATAGATTATTAAATGATTCAGCATGGAGAGCCGTGATCAAATATGATACACTTTCACGATTGAGTTCTTATATCGTAAGACCCAATTGTGACATGAACAGTAAGATGTATTCATAGCATATCTATAAGATAAATATATGATATTCACTAAATTTGGATTTATTTCATTTTGTATGTTTCTCTTTGTATTGCCTTTCACTTCCTGAGTGTGTTATTAAGGCTTCCTCGTTTTACAAACTCAGGTTTGTAACCCAGGTGTCTTGAGTGGGTATTTCACTACCCTGGGCAAGGACATGCCTTGTCTTGAACTGATTAAGCCATTGGAGATGCACAGCTCAATCTGTGGTGTTCTCATGTTCTTTAAAGTTACAAGTAATTTTAAGGTAGTTCCCGCTTCTTGTTAATCCATTTCACGCCAGCAGATACAGCAGCCTCCCTCCCCCCCAGGTATGGGAAAGCGAGTGCTGGCTGCCTCTATCTGTGATGGTGCTGGATGCCTGGAGTATCTCTGCCTAGCTGGTTGGTGGTAGAGTCTCTATACCCTCGTCCTGTGTTTGATGGGTCTGGAAACTTTGGTCTATCTTTCCTTTTATCAATATTTCATGAGCACTGAAACTGTTCAAAAGCATTCTGTCAGCATATTCTACTCTATACTGATTCATTGCCCTGCCCACAAGTCTGTACCAGTAAAACATTGCACGTGTGTAAGGGATGCAGAAAGGGAAGGAGGGCAAGATTTCCTGAATCTGCTAAAAGAAAAGTTTTTGAAATGTCTTGAACATTGGATAAATTCACTGCTGGCCAAATACATGTGGGAGTGAGTCCATTGCAAACATATTGAGCCAACCTGGTATACAGCTTAAATAATGATGGTGAGGACCAGCCTTGCTGAGTGATAGTGTTGCTCAGCTTTTGCAGTTGGATAGAGGAATGTTTTTCTAGTTAGCCAGGCTGACGGAACAGGAGTTGATCGCATGGGTTTGTGTGGTGAATTTTAGAAGCCCTTTTCAAATTGTTTTGGCCATATTGCAGTGCTGTGCTGACTCATAGTTGTCTCGACCTACTTTTCACTAATATGTAAAGTAAATCCAGATATGGAGACTGATTTTATGAGCTCGTTAAATTCTGGCTTACTTTTACTAGAGTAAAAAATCTGTTCTGTGAAGTTTGAGTCTTCCACTGCTTTCCTTTAGCAACAGCATTCGCTAGCTTTTTAAAATTAAATTCTGAAGGGGGAAGGAGGTGTTTGCTTTTGGCATGGCAACATTTTTACGCAGGTCATTTTTCCATTAGCACTGTCTCATTTCAACAGCGTGTCCACTATGTTTTGGCATTCAGAGTTGAAAATAATGAATAATAGAGCTTCGGGTACATCCATAATGTGTTTCCTTATTAAGCCATAGTTTTGCATGGGATTATAAAACTAGAATTTCTTTTTGACTCCTATTTTTGCAGAAGTCCAATTGATTTACCTTCTTAGTACTGCTTATTTCAATTTACATGGAAGTTTAAATATCCCAACTTATGGGATATTATATTTTTAGTTCAGGGTATTTAAAGAAACAACCAAACAATCAAAAATACAAATTACACATGGCTCTGGGGTAGAAACTGTTAATATATTAAAATAAAGGTGTAATTATACTACCTGTGTATGGATATTTGCCTTGCATTTTTAACATTGAATTCCATTTGGTGTTGTTTGTGGACCTTTAAAAATATTTAAAAATAGAATACTTCAATTTCATAATTATAACATTTCAATAAAATCAATGTATAATGTTACTGACAAGCAAAATGGAGATAGTTTTATGAAGCTTAAAAGAACTAAGCATTTTTCAGGACACGTGATGCCAGTATACTTGCTGATTTCTATTTATTTTATCCTGTTTTGCAGGTGGAACTTGACGTCTTGTGGAACCAGCGTAGCCAGCTCAGAGTGCAGTGAGGAGCTGTTCTCCTCAGTTTCAGTTGGTGATCAAGATGACTGTTACTCACTACTGGATGACCAGGAGTTCACTTCTTTTGATTTGTTCCCCGAGGGCAGTGTCTGCAGTGATGTCTCCTCTTCTATCAGCACATACTGGGATTGGTCAGACAGTGAGTTTGAATGGCAGGTAAACCAGTTCCACTGTAATGTAAAATTTTGTATAGACTGTTAAGTGCTGGGTTTAGCCTTAATTTGAGAGTCCTCAGCATTTGTTTCTCAGTAACTACTAAACATAAGAGCAGATACCTGAATCTTCAGCAATAAAGAAAATGTTTTGTTCCATTTTATTCTAGCACTTTCTGTAGGTGAGACTAAAAATCAGCTCTTCAAAGAAGGATGCTCACATATTATGGTAGTTTGCTTTTAGTGACCAAGATGTGTCTTTTAGCCGTGAGCTTAGATCCTTTGTACTGAGGATCTTCTCTGCTAGTGAAATCTGGTTGTACATGTCTGCTTCCAGTGATCTGGTCATACTAAATCTTCCTTTGGAATGGAGCTGGCACCTAGGTAAAGCGTAGAATCTCTTGCTGTAGCTTATTCCATCTTTTTTTTTCTGTGCCAGTGAGAGCACAGAGCTCACTTTGTCTCACCAGGGTGGGAAAAGTGTGAAGGTGAATCGCATCCTTCTCTTTGCTAGTCTGTTGGATGCAGTTCTGGTCAGGTATCTCTAGTTTGTGGTAGTCTTCTTTGTTCAGCAGTTTTCCAATTGCAATATGCAAATATTTTTATATATTATAGACTTAAATCAACTGTGAACGTATACATAACTTTGAAGTAGGAAACATGGTGCTTCAGAATATACTGAGGAATACTTTTAAATTTTACTATAAAACTTAGTCAAAGCATGTAAAGAGTCTTCCAAGTGCAGTATGAGAACCGAAAACACTCATTTCAAGAAAGCACAAATCCTGTTCCAGAATGAATGAATGGTGCAAATGAATTTAAGATAACGTGGACTGAGATTAGCTCTGATTTTTTTTTTTTTTAACTGTTTTAGTCTAACTGCTAATCTCTGTGTGTTGTAACACAGAAGTTACAAGTGCATGTGTATAATGCAGCCTGGAGGAACAACTCAGATTGGATCCCATTTCCCATGTCTTAGTTAGCTGACAGTATGGTTGATTAGCAACTAGCCTTTTTTATTATTCTTTGTTTTTTAAAACAAGCATTTCTTAAGAGGCATACTTGATTGGACTTGTAGAATTTTGGAAAAACTTTTTTGTAGCTCTTTATGGTGTTACCTGGCAGAATCTGAGCATGAGTAATCCAGCTGTCACACTTTAGCTGGAAGTGCATTTAGAAATTACATGCCAGTTGTATAAATGAAGCTGCCTGAAGTTCTGCAGTTGCTTCCAGGAAAATGACAGTGATTTTAATTGAATTGTCTTGTGTAATTATGGGGTGTGGTATAAATGACAAAGCTACTTTGCAATGATCTTCCTTAAACTAGACTTGTGCTTTAAAATGGGAGGTTTAGATTTAGGTTTGGATTGTAATGGACGATTTACACTGATGGACATGGGAAATAGTTGAAATGCCACATCATTCTGCTGTTTTCTTAAATGCAATTTTTTAAAAAGAGGATTGATAAGTAGAGAATAGTGTGGCTGTACTTGCTGTTTGTTGGAAGATTCTAAGGAGTACTACAATGTTATGAGTAATTATTAAGAAGTTGTTAGAGTACATAGCAAAGCAACGCTTTGCTAATTTGATGGCATGTTTTGAATTGTTAATAGTGTTAGAATGACTTTATATCTGCCTACTGTATTCTAAGGCTTTGTTCTTTGTCTTGCATATTACAAGTTGCCTGGCAGCGACATTACAAGTGGGAGTGATGTACTTTCTGATGTTATACCTAGTATTCCGAGCTCTCCCTGCCTACTTCCGAAAAAGAAAAACAAGCATAGGAATCTTGATGAACTTCCATGGAGTGCAATGACAAATGATGAACAGGTGAAACTGACTTTTTTTTCCCCATGTGAGAACTGTAATATGCAGAAGAACTTTCAATTAGTGCCACACCTTAAAGACACTTGATTGTCGTAGGTGTAAATGTAGACCTATGCAGTACTGCTTGATCCTTGAAACCAAATCTTGTCTTTTGCATCTGTAATGGGTGGTTTAATGTGTACTTAAGTTTTCACTCTGTTTTTGAGGATACTTAATGAGGCTAGAATCGTAGGAAGTGTGGTATTTGAGCACATTTTATTCTGTTGGCGCTTCCTTGTTTCTGTTGCTTATTTAGAATCAAGAATACTTTAAAGTGACCCACCTTTCTTTGGATTCTAGGTTGAATATATTGAATATTTGAGTCGCAAAGTTAGTACAGAGATGGGCCTTCGAGAGCAACTTGATATCATTAAAATTATTGATCCTGCTGCTCAGATCTCACCTACAGATAGTGAATTCATTATTGAATTGAACTGTCTCACAGATGAAAAACTGAAACAGGTGAGTTAAGATTTGTGCATAAGACTTTGGGGTTTCAGCCTCTGATATGGCTTGCAAAATCTCTTACAGAGTTGTGATTTTTATAGGTGATTATTAGATATAGGCAGAGACACTAGAGCACAATATTGTCAGAGGGAAATCAGAGTTCAAAAGCATATTGTATGTATTGAACCTTTATATGAAAAACTGTAGTTGTATATTCTGAATACGTGTTAAGGCTAAGCTGGCACGTGTATAGTGAGTTATGCTGTGGACCCAGTACTGCTTATGATAAAGTGCGTTCCACTTCATGGCCATCAACTGGTTGGGGATCTTCATTTGCTCACTGAGCATAAACTAGCATTTAAAACTCCAAAGAATTGGAATTCATTGGGGAAGACCATAAATTTGATGTAAAAAGGGATATAGAAAAATGCGTTTTAAAGATATTACCAAATGAAATTATAACAGAGAAGGGTATCTGATTGAGACAGTAGCTACATGCTACTGTTTTCTTAGTCTTTGTACTATTGTGATGTGTTGTTGTGAAAAGATGCAGTATCCAAACAAGCTGAAGTCCTCAGCCTTACTCTTTATTTGTGATTATGATGAAGGTAGAGATTGAAAATGGGAAACAATCACTGCTTTTATGGACTTGACCTATTTGTTATTTCAAATGTTTTGTAAGTATCAACCTAAAGTAGAAAAGTACTGCTTTTCTTACAGCTGTTTTTCTCTGAGTATAACTAGCAAAATAAAGGGGTTTGATACATTAAGTAAATGACTTAGTTCGGTTGAACTTGACTGGTGTTCCTTTTTGGTGTTATTATTATAACTTACTGTTATGTAGTGGGAAACTTGGGAGACAGGAGAGGGGAAAAAACCCAAATCTTGTTACTTAGTTTTCTTCCTTTAACAATGAAGTTAATATTAACTTAGTTCTTAGTTAAGTTCTCTTGATGTCTGTCAGATGAGTTGGGATTTAAGCGGCCACAGCAAAATGTTTTAAAAGACTAACTGAACTGACCCAGTAACTTGATCATTATTAATAGGCATGTTGTGGGTTTTTTCCATGAAAAGACGTATCTCAGTACAGTATTTATCAGGCTTTAGTAATTCTGCTCCTTCTGTTCTAAAGGTGAGAAACTATATCAAGGAACATGGACCTCGTCAACGGTCTGCCAGGGAAGGCTGGAAGAGGAGTAGCTACAGTTGTGCAAGTACCAGTGGTGTGAGTGGTGCCAGTGCCAGCAGCAGCAGTGCCAGCATGGTCAGCTCAGCAAGCAGCAGTGGTTCCAGCGTGGCTAACTCCGCTTCAAACTCGAGTGCCAACATGAGTCGAGCGCACAGTGATAGTAATTTGTCCACAAGTGCTGCAGAACGAATCCGGGATTCAAAAGTAAAGTTTCTAATTATGTATATGCATATTAAGCTGTCTAACTTGTTAAGGTTACTTATATGATCTTAACTGGTGTATTTGTACTGAAGGAGCATGGTTAGTAACTGAGGATCTGCTGAAGTTATCTAGCTAAACTAGTGCTGTTTCCTCTGGCGTGACCATAAGGAATTTAAACTTGTGCTCTTTCCATCACTTCTCTTCTAAGTGAAGGCCTGTTACTTTTGTTTAGAATAAGGTGAGTGGGGGTTGAATAAGGGCTTATGCATTTAAATTAATTCTTTGAATTAATGTAAGTTTTAGCGAAAAAATTCGTTGAAGATTGATCAACCTAATCTAGGCATAATTGCTGGAGCGTAAAGGTTGTGTTGGTTGTGTGGGGTTTTTTTTTCCCCAACTGGAAGTTTTATCAGGCTTTTTGAATCTTCTTCAATTTATTCTTCCAATGTGTCTTAAGAGATTCCTTAAGAGATTCCATTCCTTGGAGCATGTTTCAGTTAAAGTAGTACTGTGGCACTTGTCTGTCTCCGTAATTTCAGTTTCAAGCGTGGAGGAGAGGAGCAGTTCCTGCTTGCTCTTCAACATCTCAGGTTGTTATTGTAAGACTGTAATATTTCCCCTGCAATAAAGATTCTTCTGATCAAAGACTCAGCTGTGCAACATCACAGGGTGATGATGTGCCTCATAACTCAGATATGGTAAATGGTCTTGATGTTTTAATATTACATATGATTTTGGATAATGTTTGCACCACCTCTGAGAATTCATTTTAGTTATTTTTCAGAGCAGACATTATTTTAGAAGTTAACTTATATTTGCCGACTTTAAAGGTGGTTTCTAATCTACAGAACAAAATCTTACTTTTTGTCTCTTCTGTATTTTGATAGAAACGCTCCAAGCAACGGAAACTACAGCAAAAGGCCTTACGCAAGAGACAGCTGAAAGAACAAAGACAAGCTCGTAAGGAAAGACTGAGTGGATTATTTCTTAATGAAGAAGTGCTGTCTTTAAAAGTGACTGAGGAGGACCATGAAGGAGATGTGGATGTTTTAATGTGACAGGGGTGAAATTATCAGTGTTCTTTCTAAGCCTTAAATGTATTATCCTTATTGTTTACATATATTTCTTGACCAAATTTTGATTAGTGCTAACAGTATAAACCAGATCTTTTCTTAAGTGTAATTTTGGTAAGAAGGTCAAAATATTGAGTAACTTCAGCTTTTTGAGGCTAATGTTGCAACAAAGACTTCAGAAACTTAACTGACTTCTGAAAAGCTTCTGAATAGATACAATTTTAAGGAAGTTTGAACTTGGCTAACATGCCAACTTACAAGATGTAAGTCTGGGGGTGCTTTTGGATGACACTAAGCATGCATTGCTGTCCTTCAGCTTTTTTTTTTTTTTTTCAACTTAATATTACACTTGCCTTGTTCTGTTTTCCTTTCCCAGTATTAGGAAGTTTGTTTTGCATGAGGGAAAAAATCTTTAGTTCTATAGGGATTTCTTCAGTCTTGCTCTTGGATCATACAAAATCAAAATTCTGTGATAAATCCTTTTCTAGAAGTTGCGATTTAACTCAAACTACATAGAAAACAAGAAGCAGGACTTCTAATGCAGGGAATCTGTAACACAACTAATGCCTAATAATTTAGTTCTTTAGGAAGCAATTAGAATTCAAAAAACCAATTTGCCAGCTTAGTCTTCAGAAAGTTATTTAGTGCTCGATACCTTATAGTATGATTGTTACTGATGGTTGACCAGTACATCCCTAGTATTGCTATGAAAAGATTCAAATAAAAACATCTTCATGGGTTGGAAGTACACTAATCTGCAATTAAGTTGTCCAGGACACTACTTACAATAGTTAAAAATGCTACTGGAAACAGAAGTGCAAACAAGCGGCACACAACGCTGGTCGCTCTTTTCCCCAGAATCGTATCTAAATAGATTCATGTTGTTGGCAAGAGAACTTAATTAATGCAGCTGTGCTTTTTAATTGTATGTTTAGCTGAGGATGTGTCTTCTGTGTGGGTTGTTACACCATTACATGTTACAGAATTCTCCTTTTGTCTATCTGCTTTTGAAATTTCTCTTGCTAAGAATATGAGGTAAAATTGTGGCTTTCAGGTAGGGAGGTAAAAGTATTTTTAACCTGTTTCCTAATTCTGACAATCTTTTTAAGGTGATTTTTGTCTTTATCTTGGAACTACTTCTTACAGAATTCCTTTTCCCCACAGCTGAGATAAAAATGATACTTCTAAATTTCATGTGAAACTTAAAAGATCATGAAAGTGTTTTCTAGTTCTGAGTTTAGAAAGTGATTTTTCGTTATTTTGATGGTTCTTTATTTTCATTTTGCTCTGGTGAACCAAGGAGTTTGGCAGTTTAGTGTGGCCACAGGTGCCTGTAATCGCAGGATATAGCCCAGTCCTGCAGAATTGCATGGTCAGCTCTGTATAGGACTACTCTCAGTCATTGTGCATGTCCTGTGCAGACTTACTAGCCCTGACAGCTGGAGTATTTTTCTTTCAGAAGTGCCATTCCTTGTAGCCTCAAAATAAACTGACCAGTGAAATATCCAAACAATGGCCTCTGAAAGGGCTTTGAAAAATCAGTAAGGTCCATAGTCAAAACTAGTATGCATGAACTTAGTCACTCTTACTGCTGCTAGACAACAGGTATCTAAACTTGGCCACTGACTGACTAAAATCTATGTAATGTCATTTTAAACTGAAGTGTTAGCAGTCCTGTATGGCAAGTTATTTGGCCACTAACGAGAAGTGACTGTTACCTGTCAGTATTTGCTTATACTGCACTATAGCTCATTGATGCCTGCCTCCCTCCTGTAGAAACAACACCAAAAACTTTTTAACAGTATATAAGTTACTGAGAATTTAGATTCACTTAAATCTGGAGCTTCTTTTAAAAATCTTAGGTGGAAGAAAAAATTGAATTGCTGTCAATTCAGCTGATTTCAGAGGTGCAGTTATTGAATTTTTGCAATTTACCATGGCTGTAATGGATGAATTAATTGTGAAACATTTTGCTGTGTGTACATTGTCACAGTTCAGTACAACCTTTATTTTCTGCAGTGACTTTGAAATGTGAAATTTTTTTGAAGAAAAATGCACACTTAGTACTATAGACACTTGAGACTCTGAAATGAATTGTAAGAAAGGTGCAATATCTCAGCATGGTGGAGCATGAAATTGTGTCACTTCATTTTGTTTCAGCAGCTCTTCAGAGTTTAAAATCCCTCAGGCTTTGTTGAAAGAAGACCCCCTTATTTTGATGAGGTTTAGTTCTTTTTGGTCACCTGTCTACAAGTGTCCAGAGATCATGAAATGAGAGAGGATAGTATTTCCATCTTGATCTTAGTATGAGCATGTAAGTATAAATTTATCCAAGTGATTAGACGGGTCCAGTTGCTCCTCTGTTACATTAGATGAGACGGTCTTGGATGCCACAGTAGCTTATTGTGGTATGTTGTCTCCATCTGGATACTTCAGTCACTCGTGTGCACAGTTAAAACAACAGAAGAGAGTGGATTTCCAGGGGTTCCATGGTAATAATTTATAGCTCTGTAATCTCGTAGTCCCAAAAATGCTTATAACCTAAGAATAAAAAACTCTGAATGTTCTGATAAGACTGCAGGATAACATCTTGCTTACCTGAACGTTGTCTCTGCCAAGTACTTGGTATCTCAGAGAATCAGGCCTGAAGTAGCTGTGGGATTCAAGAATTCTCACATAATTCTACATGTTTGGGTGTTTTCCCCTTTTCTTTTCACATCTCTCATAGTTCTAATGACACACTCATTTTGTGGAGGGGGGAGGTGTTTTTGTCAGATTCTTGTCTTTCCCTGCAATATGCTGTGTACTTACCCAGGGATGTGGTTGAGTCGCCTCCCTGGAGGTATTTAAAAGATGTGTACCTGTGGTGCTTAGGGACATAGTTTAGTGGTGGTTTTGGCTGTGTTAGGTTTACGGTTGGACTCGATGATCTTAAAGGTCTTTTCCAGCCTAAATGATTCTATGAATTTGTATTGGATACCCATGACATTAGTCAAACAGTTGGAATTTTAGTTAAACCTGGTCTTGCTGATTCGGGTGTTAGCCATTGTGGCTACTGTTTTGTTTTACAGGAAGTTATCTACAGATTTTTTGGTTCAGATAGGTAAAGAAGAGTATCAGACTGCTAAAATCATGCATTCTTATTAGTGCTTTTTCAAAAAAGAATCAAATCTTTGCTTTTTCTTTATAGATAAAAAATGGCAAGATTAAAATCAGAATTGAGACAAACAGGAAAAAGCCCATGGATATATGGCTCCGTGGTACTGAAGCTGTATGTCCAGGTGCTTTGTACCCACTGTAATATGAATGTAATCAGTTTACACTCTATAACGTTAATGGTTTGCTTCCATGGTAACTTTTTCTCTAAAAAGGCTTAGAAGGAGCACTGAAAGTCTGATTGCAATAGGACTGTAAACAATAGAGAACATCCTTTTCTAAACATATGAGGAAGAAAATTAACTGCCTGACAAACCTGTCTAATTTTTGTCTGTGTATCTAATGTCATCCTTTGTCTCTGTTAAGATATTATCTATTTTTCTTTATCTGGGAAACTGATTAAAGATGGATATAGTATGCTTAGTATGGAGTGCTTACTCAGAAGAGTAAGAAAAGTCTTTGCAAGACTTTCCTATGCTTAACTTTTAGTTCTCATATTGTGGTTTGAAACCTGTGAAGATCATTCTCTGGGGGAAAAACCAAACCAACCAACCTGCTCGAACTTATACATATGCATTTACATCAGAGTGCGTATACAATACAGAAACGTATAAAATGGCAATATTTACATTTCATCTACACTGAATGGCCTGAAGCCATTTCTTTTCTCCTAGCACTCTTTCAGCTCTGAAATAATTTGATGCATTGATCTATAAATATTAATAAACCTGACTGTTTTGGGGGGCTCTTGAAGTTCATTCTTAAAAGCCAGATTTTCGTGGCGAATGTTGTTAGATTTATTGGTTTAATGTTCCTTAGCTTACTGATCTTGCAGTTCTTGTGCATAGAAAAGACAAGTCAATATGCAATTTTCCATTTAAGGATTGCAAAGATAGTTTATTAATCTACCAAGGGCAAATCCTAATAATAGTCAAAGCTTGTCTATTTTGACTATTAATTCTGATTAATTGTACTTGCATTCTCCCTCATCTGGCTAACTTTAAAACATTTCCAAATTACAAATAAATAATTCAACTTAAAAATAAAATAATTGTTACATTGAAGCCTTGAATATAGTTTATAACCAAAGCAAGGGGAAACTGGGGGTTTGTGGGGTTTTTTTTGTTTGTTTGTTTGCTTTTTTTCCTGGGGGAAAGAAGAGAGTATAGATTAGAGTATATGGTACTGCTTAAATTGAGGATTTTTTTTCCCCAAGTTCTCTGCTAATTGTATTGCTAAAATGCACTTTTGTATAGAAGACTGTCCTCTGTACATTCTGTATTTACTTCCCACAATGTTTATAGAGATTTTTCTGAGGTTGTGAAGGATTTACTGAAAGCTGCAATGCTGGTGACTGATGCTATTGACTTCAAGTTTTCATTGTATTTGAAAATAGTTATGTGCATATTGAAGTACAGGTTGGAATTAAAATTGATGACATAGCAAAGATACTTTGATGAAACTACGTGGTATCTTCTTCAGAGCAAGGGGGTTCGAATATATAGGGCTTGCATCCTCACCATTCAGACAGAAAGTACAAATAAGGTGGCACAAGTTAACTGTTCTTCGTGACAGAAAGCAAACCAGTCCCCTCCTTAACTACTGTGGTTTTTGTCCACAAAATCTGATCAGAATTGTTTCATAGGAAAAACAATTATTTGTTGTGAATGATATACCTGGTCTTGTACTGAAATCTTTCTGTCCTTAGTTTTGATATCTGTGCCAGAGGATTTTCTTATATACATGCTATATACTACATAGCTGTGGGCAGAGGAAGTCTAATCACTTTTGTTGCCAGCAATAGCTCTGAATCTTCTTCTGCTGTCACCCTCAGTACCCATAGCCATCAAACTGTCACCTATCCTGCGATGTTTAAAATCCCTAATAGGACTTTTAAGCTGACAACCTACTGTGCTCTTACAGTTCATCATTCTGGCACCTGTGTGTCACTATTGTAAATCCAGATCTCATTTCCTACAGCAGAAGCAGGTGTACTTGGGGATTCCAGAAGTTGCAGTGATGCACGCCAGGGCATGCTGCACCAGCAAGGCCGCAGCAGTGGCAATGGCTCTGCAATCACCAGTGTTTGAGTAGGCTACAGTGAGGACATTTGCCAGCTGCTGTATATTCTGTGCGTCCCTGAACCAAATTTGCCTTCTGCAATACCGAAGTTTCCAGTGTAATATTACTAAAATTCCTTTTCCCCCTGAAATCCAGCAGAAAAAAAATAATCCTGAAAACCCGAGAAGAGAATGGCTGGCAGAAGGATGTATCCCTCAGCATTCAGAAAGCCTGCAGCATCTTAGGGATCTAAACTGCCTTGTTCATCCCAGCTCAGGCTCATCACGCTTACCGAAGTTGATTTTCATCAAATGCTTACAGAAGTTGACCAAATGTTACCATCCCAGCCTGTTCCTGTAGATATTGAGGGATGGAGAGGGACAGATGAGGGCAGAGACACTGCATGTCACGGCAAGTCTTATCAGGATGTCAGAGACTTTTAACTGTTGTGGAGTCTGTGACTGGGAGGCTGTGGAATGTAACTGCAGAAGCTGCTGCTCTTGTGGTGCTTTGCCTTCACTTCAGCAACTTGCTTGGGTTTTTTGGTCTGTTTTCGCCCAAAGGTGAGTGACAGTACCGAGTGTTTTGCAGCAAAACAAATCAAACTGTTGCCAAGGACCTTGACCCGTTGTGGTGGTCGCTTGTAGTAAGGACCTACTGCTCCGGGAGTAGCACCTGGAAGCTGCAGGGAAGTTGGTGCTTACGCTTTCTGAATCACAGGCTCTGGGTGAGTGGATCTGCTGTGCTTTGGACTTCTGAACTTTCCCAGCAAGTCCTGTTGCAGCGGGTCATTCCCGAGGTAACAGTTGCATGGATGAATTGTTATACCTCCTGGCAGACAGCTGTCAAGTGGGGTCCTGTGGTCACAACAAAACTACATGTTGTGGATCTCCTGTTATCCCTCCTTAAACATTTCTTCATTTATCTCTCAAGTGTATCGCGTTTCACTGCAATGAGAACATCTCGGTGGCCAAATGCTACTTGGGCACAAGCTGAACCAAAATTTCCACACTGGCAAAACTAATTGATAAACTTCCTTTATTAAATTGAAAGATACCATTTGCTATCATCTTGCTGTCTTCAGCCCTCCCTTACTACTGGCCTGAACTGTTCACTTGATCCAAACATTTTCCAGTACAGCAATAGGCACAATTTCCTTTCCTGAGATCCTTGTGTGTGCTCCTAATTATCCTGTGTCCTACTGGATAGAAAATGTTTTTTTTTAATCTCCTTCCAGAATACTCAGCTCTTGTAAATGGGTTGTCTGGTTCTGAGATCGAATTTCAATTTAAATCCACATTTCTGATCTGAGATCTTATTTCATGCTCTTTTCTACGTGGCTTGCACTTGGCAGCACCACTGGGGTAAAAACTTGTTTCTCATAATGTAGACCACATTCTTGAGGCCAAAGTGTGGTAATTCATCTTGGCTGCAGAGCCTTTCTAATGCTACGTTGAAGAACCTGATTTATTGCCATAAAGTTTCTCGAAGAAAGAATATTTATTGCTGTAGCTGAAATTTAGAGTTTGACTACTGACTTGCTGTGATTTTAAGGGAAGGTTGGTAACTTACCCATACGAATCGTCACTAGAGGGAGCACTGTAGTCATTTTAACTTGCCTTTGAGGCTACAGCTGCCAACGTTGCTTTGCTACAAACACTTTATTCTGTTATGTCCTATTAAAAAAAAAAAAAAGAGGGGGATTTTCTTCTCCTGTTATGCTGTTTTTGAAGGAGGATTATTTCTGTTAAGAGTTAGTTTTACAATAATAACATTTCCAGTGATTAGGGAAAAAACTTGCATTTTCTCTTTATGATGATTGCTAATTCCTGGCTAATGCCAGGTACTGATTATTGTGATTGAAAGCTGGAAGCATGTTCCTCTTTAGTGTTAACTTTTGTATGCATACTGTATTGCTGCTTTAATTTCCTGGTCTCTGTTTGAAATTCAGCCTGCCTTATGTGGGCTGAAAATTTTGCAGTTGAAGATATTAAGTAATGATAGAAAATAAGCAGTCATCTTCTAAAGCGTTGAGTCTCATAATGTAGATACCTGTCTGTCCCTGGAAGTCAGGGGAGAGAAGAGGTAGCCTTTATTTTTTGAAACATAACTTCTGAATTGGGCTTTGGGGCTTCCTTTGGAGCAAAGAAAAATAGTGCTTCAACAGGAGCTGTTACGTAGTTGTTGTCTTCCCTCCCCCTTGCTACTTGTCTGACAATTCTTTCTATCTTTAAAAAAAGCTTACTACCACATATTATAACTGCAGAGAACACGTGAAGATTTCTCCCTGGAGTCTCAGGTTGGTTCTGGGAAGTCAAGCTTTTAATGGTGCTGTGCAGAATTAGGAAGGGTTCGAGCACTTGGATGCGATTGTGCAGACGTGCTCGTAACTGTCATCTTCTTCTCTGTGCTGTCATAAAAAAAACCGCAATGGAAATACAAGTTTTAGTCATCAAGTGAATTACATAAATAAATCTTTGCTCAGTGTATGGCTTGTAAGGTTTTTGGTTTAAAACGGTTCCATTATTATGGTAGAGAGATACTTCTTGGCATTCAGCTGGGAAACTGCTGTCAGGCAGGCCTTGAGCGTGCTGACTGGCTGCAGGGTGGTCTGAGGCAGCTTGCTGGAAACAGTGTCTCTGGTCCTTGCATTAGCCATACCCCCTTAAGAAAAAGCAGTATATTCTCAGTTCTAAGTTCTTTTCACAGATGCATCATCATGCAACTGTGCCCCAGCGACATTCACCTTCACAGCACATTTGGTTGCTGTTCCTTCAGCATTGGGAGAACTGATGTCAGTTGATTTAGTCCTTACTTTCTTTGTTCAGTGTAGGAATAAATAGATCAGTCACAGGGTTTTGTTTCACCTTCCTTTGGGCATAGTAGTGGTAAAGGAAGATCTGAGTGAGACAAGTTTGTTTTAATAACTGGCCAGTTTCCATGTATGGAGACCTTCTTTCAGACGTAGTTTAGATCACTTTGTTGGTTTGATGTCTCCTGCATTCAAGAGACATCTAAAGGTGTGATGCCTCAGTTACTCTCTTGAGGAGCACTGAAGTAAGCAAGAACTGTTAACAACTGGTGTATTCTTTGAGCAATAAATGCTACGCATGTGCGACAGTTTTGGACATGTCCAAAGAGCTTGTACTTGACCATTTTCCTACACCAGAGCGCAGTGGTGTGTTCGCCACCTGGCTGGTACTTTCTGGCAAGAGCAGTGTGAGCTACTTAGCAGTTACCGTAGATTATTTTTGCTTATTATTTTGCAACTCCTCTCTGCTCTACCAGAACACAGAGCAGCCTGGGGACCTCGCCACCACACCCCTTCATTAACACCCCTACATTGTGGAGAATCTAACGGCAGTCTCAGCATAAACCTGGTGTTTTCCAGATGGCTGTGTGATTCCTGGTGTTACAAATACTGCTGAGCAGAGCAAAACTATCGTGTGTGTTAGGAGTGCCTAAAAACTTGTGAATTAAATTATGGTGCTGACTATATGACTTTCACCATGCAGTCACAAGTATATTTATTATATTCGAATAAGGACTCCCTTCTGAAAGCATAATTGAATGCTAATGTTGATCAAATTGTCATGTATTTATTTAATGTTCTTTAAATCACGTTTGATACTCAGCCAGCTCTGCTTTCAAAGAGTCCCTGTCTGGTTGTACAGGGATCCAGGGGCTATCGTGTCTAGGACTGGTACAGTCCTTTGCCCTGGAAAATTACCCTTTGTAGTTTGGAAATGATCACTCCAGAAACAATTTGTATTGACAGATTATGTAGGTAGATAAGGATACATGCATGAGTCTATTCAAGTATTTAATTTCATTAATTTCAAGGTGAGAAGGAAAAGCATTATGGTGCTAGCAAGGCTTTATGAAGTTTGAAAGAATATTTTTTTTTCTGCTTAATTTTTAAATAAGGTGAATTTATTTACCAAATAGAAAGTGTGTATGACTTATAAACATGTCGTTCAACAAATCCATGCACTTCCTCCTGAAACAATTTAGATCGTAAAACTGTTTGTAGAAGTTACAAATGTTAGTCAACTGAAAATGAAGCGGTCTAAAATCTTAGTACAAACCCATTTGCGGACTGATAAACCCATTTGTGGACTGATAAAATGAGTGTAATTTATGGTCTAGATGCCTTATTGGCATATGTATTAAAATTCTGGTATATGCCTATTTTTCTTAGTATTGCATTAGCTGTAATTTCTATGTAATGCTTCAATTCATTTATATATTTGCACAACACACTATCAGATAAAAAAGTGCCAAAATGTGTATAAGGAGGTCATCACTTTAGCTTAATTGCGCACAAATTTCCTGCAGACTCTGATGCTTAAGACCAATAACGAGACTGCTACAGCTAGAATAAACGCATTAGCCTATAAATTTAGAGCTTCTACCTGCTTCACAAAGGGAGAATCATCTCTAAATGAGCCTAGTAACATTGATTTGTGATTAATCATTTTACTTAGTGACTCATCCATGATCACAGTACAACAAAAATGTCATGTTTGCTTAGTGGCATTAACTCCATTTATCTTCTCTGCATTCGGAGAATTGCCTTGTTGTCAATGTGAGACTGTGAATACAGCTGAACAGTACTGTTGTTAAAGGACTTATGATGTCAGTTTACCCAAAGCAGAGTACAGACAAAAAAGAAAAATAATAATTTTTTTTTTGGTAACCGTTCCCTTCCTTGAAACTTAATTATTTTACTTGGTCAAGCCAAAACATTTGCGGTAATGACCTTGCATCTGCAAAAAAACCCCCTAATTTAACCTCGAAAATCAGTAATATTCATGTTGTTTCTAAACCTTTTTCTTAAGGCCATCTCTGCAGTTAACAAGTACAAGTTAACAACTCTATTTTTGAGACAATTTTGCTTTACAGATTGCAAAGTAAACACAACCCTTGCTCATTACTAGAATGCTTGGCTTTGCCGTGTTACCACCGCATTTCTAATTGGATGCCATCAGAATGGTTTTCTAAAAATCACTGCTAAAGAGCATTTATGGAAAGTGATAGTCGTCTCTACAAAAACTTTTCTCGATTGCTTTATGGTAAGAAACAGTAAACCCTTGCAGCACCCCAACAGGGGAAAAAAAAGTCTAAAAGGAGCTATAATGTTCTTTGCTAAGACTAGTCCTGCTCAAGAACAGGAATCAACATGTTAGGATTTTTTTTGTAGTATCTCTTATTCAGCAATGTCAAAATGGGAAGGGTCTGCCTCCCTTGTAGGAGATGCCTAATGTCTCATGGCTCATGTCTTGTTCTTTTGCTCTGTCTCTTGATAGTGTGCTTTGTTGCTATTCCTCTTTCCTATTCAGCTGGTGTGTTGAAAGTGAAGCTTCTTTCTTCAGACTTTCTCTACTGCACTCAGCATTGCAGCACTGCGATCTTAACCAGGGCCTCTGCTCGTTACCAAGAGCCAAGACTGAAGATGAAGGTGAGTCATACCTGTATCATGCTTCAGAATAACAGAAATGCCTGAGAAGTGGGGGAACGTTAAGAGGACAAAACATTGGAAAAACTTCCCAGTAGAACAAAACTTAAAATTGGATGATTGCTGTTATAATAATTGGATACTGTGTTTCATGACAAAAGTCCAAAAAAGCTTTGCTTGGGTAAATATGCCCTTTTTAGGTAGTACTGATCATTATCCCAACGTTGGGGAAATATCTATATAGTCTATAATTAAGCTATTTTTGCACCATGTAGTAGAGGTGGCAGAAGGCACAATGTAATTCATGTTTTCTGACATGTAGGAAATACTAAATGAAATAACAAACTGCATAATGTAGGGCAGTACTGAAAAGAAAAAAATAATTAGTTACTTGCTAGACAAAGATTGTTGATTTTGTTCGGGACCCTGGAGAGATGTTCTTAGCAAAACAAAACCTGACTTATGCGACACAAGCCACCTCTGTAACTGAAGGCTGAAAAAGGTTAAGTGACAAACACTGATATAGCTAGATGCTGTCTTACTCAAAGTGGTATTTTTGCTGCTCTGTGTATATTGCTAAGGTGATAGAAGGATTCAAGTTGAGTATCAGATCTGAGAGAGGAAAAAAAAAATCCCAAACAAACGGCCCAAGAGCACTCAGAGGAACTTTGGTTTTGAGAGCAATATGTGCAACCTGAGTTAGATCTCTCTACCAGGACATTACTTTAAAAAATCATTAATACTCGCATGCAGGCAAATATAGCTGGCCTCTGGCTATGGATTTAGAGGGGAGGGTATGCATTGAGGGTTTCTTGTGATTATGGAAGCTGAAAGTTATCTTTAAACAAAGAGACACAGTCCTGCAATTTCATAATGGCATCAGCAAAGCTTTAATAAAAACACTACCTACGGTGAGTGCTTACAACCTTGGATAATACATCTGGAGAAGGGCAGATCAGCATGATAAAACTTGAATTTAAAAAAGAGCCAGGGACTTGTTGCTGCTTCTGTGCAGCGTTGGGGTTTTTTTTCTGTAACTTTACAATGGGGACTGCCTGCCTCTGCGCAGTTTAGCGGTGATCGATGTGAACGTGCTGGAACTGTTTACGTGAAGTAAGCTGAATCATTCAACCCAATATTCATTTGTTTGACTAAAGCCTCTTTAGAGCCACTTGTGATCTGATGACTAACGTGGCACAAAGATGCTAATGCTCAGTGTATACATAAATCATTAACTACTTAATTTGGATTTGGAAACCTGAGGCAACAGAATGCTCCATGGAGAAGCAGCTATATTTGTGTCTCTCCCTCCCGAACCACCTGTCTCCAGAGACATGGAATGCATTAGAAAAATAAATTTAATCACTGAACTAAATCTAGGTCCTCTGTTCCAGAAGAAAACAACAGTTTTTACAAGCAGAAAGCATGGAAATTTAGGATCTGTTTTGCTGAAACTAGAAAAATAAACTTAAGCAGAAAGATCTAGTAATCTAGACAGACTTATGTTTTCAGTACTGCCAGAAAAAGAGGTAAAAGTTCAGAAGAATCTGAGGCAACCTGTCACTTTAAAATTTTTGTTTTTAAAAAAAATATATTTTTGGAGGTGGTCTAAGTAAGAGTGCTTGTGGAAGAGAAAAAGGAGTTTTGGTCTCTGTTTAACTCCATACAGTAGGATTTGGTGCTTTAAAGTCAGACCTGAAAGCCCCGCTTCAGCAATATTTCAGCCCATTCCTGCAGGCATATTTAGCTACATTTCTTTAGTGAAATGTATTGGCACTGATGAGGAAAGTGTATCTTCCAAACTGATAAACTCACCTCACTAGGTGCACACGATGTGAACGGCTTCCTGCCCTTCAGAGCAGACTTCTCCTCTTGTCACTGTCTTCTTGTTCCTTACCCATGGTTTATTTATTAAAGAGTTGTGTCTCACTGACTAGAATACCATAACGAATATTACCCATATTGGAGCCTAATGGAACATGTACAAGGGATTTTGCCCCTGTGCTGGTGCAGGGCAATAAACTTTAAACTTGATAAAGGGAAGTTTTGAGACTTGTTAAATTTTTAGATATGAATTAGCAGTGAGAGAGATAAATATTTCTTAATGATGTCAGTGGAAGAGCTCCATCCTCTGAAGCTTTTGTTTATCTTGCGTTACTTTAATAGGGCTAGGTGGGTCTATTTAAGTATGCTGCATACACAGAGCCGCAAAGCTGCTTCTGTGCCAAAGCTGGTTGATCCTGTGTTCATTCCTGCAAGTCCAAGAGGTGTTATTGCCCCAGTTGATAGAAGAGAAAACTGAAGGTGCTTTGAGCTAACCTGGATCCTGCTGCACATTGGGGAGAATGGGAAGCAGGAGCCTCCAACCTTCTTCCAGACTTACTTATCTATTCCTTCTTTAAAACTACAATACTGTCACATTGGACCTTTTCTTCATTTGAGTTGTTAATTTGATCCTCTTTTGTAAAGAGTATAGTAAATGAGAATCAACTGGCATATTGCCAGGGTTTTTTTTTTTTATTTTTTATTTGAGGCATGTTGTCTCTGTTAATGATGAGTGTGACTGTTTCAGGAACAAGTATTTTGTCTGGTATTTTAGTAGTATGCTTAACTGAATGGAAAGCTCTGTCTGCCAAATACAAACGTTAGACAGGTTTTCTATTTGAAAAATAATTTTGTTTTAAACATCAGGTGGACTCACTCATTCTTAGAGAAGCATTACTTATAATAATTTTGACAGCTTATCTTGAAGTGTTTGATCTGTCCTAGATAAAATGTTTGCTTCACCTTTAAATATATAGTGTCTAAACCCTACTATTTAGATATTTATGGTAATACAAATTTAGAAAAGTGTTATTAAAAAAACCCAACACGGTGTTGGAGGGTAAACAGGAATTATCATGTGTTTCAGAGAAATCAAAATCACTTCAGTGTAAGGATTTTATCAATGTGCTCTTATTTAGCTTAAAAGCTGGAAAGTGATGTTTAAGAGGCAAGTCAATATTCTCACAAGGACTTGTTTTACTTCATGATATAAAACTTGGAGATTACTTGTCAGCTACATTACGTTTTAAAGTCTATTTTTACAGTGAAGTGTATATATATACACCTTGGAAGTAATAGTTATTTTTCAGGAATACCATTTTAATTTTATTTCAAATATTGAGCGAAGAAAGCTCCAAAGAATTTAGTACAATAAACCATTGCTATGTTCAAGACAGTAATCTAAGAGATTTTTTTTGGTTTTTTTACAGTTGCTAATAGCAACTTATGTGGCGAACATAAGTACAGCAATTTAAAAGGACACTGTGGTAATGTGAATTTCTTCAAGTAGATAAATACTAATGTCTTTCACTATAACATCAATGTCAGCTCTGCTCCCAGTCAAAAAGCAAAGGACAAATGAACTTACCGTTTTTATTTGCTTTTTTTGAATGGAAGGGTTTTCAGAAAACTGACAGTAGCCAGTCTAGTCTGTAATTTTAACTTGATTTATTTGAATTAGTGAAATCTTCAGTAAATACGCCTCGGTACACTTCTTAAATATTTCCCCAGAGAGATTAAACGTCCATTTACTCTAACTCCACCAGTGCTCACAGACTTTAATTGCAGCGTCTGACAAACTTCTCAAGAAAGGAAAAGTGAAGAAGGAGGAAGAGAAGGTCACTCGTGCGGAGAGCTGTTGCATTGGGTGGGAGCACTGGCCAGCACACTTCAGCTGCTCATCTGAAAGCCGGGCAAGTGTGGTCCTACAGCGGGAAGCGTAAGCTGAATCGCTTACCCTACAGATTTCTTTTGTCTGATGATCAGGAGGAGTATTTGTCTGCCGTTAAAGAACTTGCCTTTCTGTGTGGTGTTCCCAGCTACTTGCTGTGTCTGTGCACATGTAAGAGTGGCTGCGTTCATGTCACTCACCTTAATCTATGTTTGGGGTGAGTGGTTAATAGGAAGAATGTTTAAAGCAAAATGCTAGTTAGGAGTCCCCTGCATAGTGTCAATGGAGTGCAGACCTGTCAGAAGAACCTGGCAATAAAATTGACTAATTGTCAATGTACATCCTTGAGGTGCAGTTCTACCCATGTTAAAACAGTGTAGTTGATTTTAGCCTTGGGTTATTTGCTTTTTCCTGCTGGTAACCATGGTATGGCATGCGTGTTCTTAAAGAAGAATATGTGCTGTTGTCTTAGTTTGAGGCTTTATTGCAAAGGCTATGGAAGCTGTCAACAGGACTTTTCCTACCTACAGCAACGCCTGGACTTGGCAATGTCAGAATGGAAATAAAAGGCCTGTGCGCTATCGTCCTCCTTCCTCTCTGCAGAATCCCCCACTACCTCTCTTTAAGCCATCCCGGTGGGAATGGCAGAGACAAGTGCAAGTAACGTTCCCCAAAACCCTGGCATGGCTGCCCTCGCTAAGATGATCCCACTGGGCAAATGGCTTGGATTGACCCAGAAGTATTTGCCAGAGTTCACCTTTAATTCTTTGTTTCCTGCCATCGCTGCTTCTGTTGTCCCAGGAGTTCACCCTTTAAAGTAGTAGTAGTATCCTGGCTTCCTGGGACTTGCCTGTTCCCTGGTAAACTGAGAAACACAAGTAAGGGAAGGAAGCTATGCTAGAGATCCCTTTGGAAACAGAAACGAGTTGCTTGAGAAACAGCCCTTCCAGGCTAGAGGCTTCTCTATCGATGTCACATACTGCAGTGCCCTCTGACTTGCTTTTGAGAGGCGTGTTTACAGACTGGCTTCAAGGAGGGAGGAACTGGCCTTGCCGATTCAGTGTGCTAATGTAATCGTCCTTGAGACGTTGCTTGGCTGCGATGTGCTCAGAAGTGTCTTCTCATGCCCTTTTAGTGTTTCTAAACAAATCCAGGCTTAACCGAGAACATCATTCTGTGCTCTGGTAAAGTTTCTGGAAGCTTTATAAAGGAAAAGGTATGGTCAGTATTTTAAAATATATATATATATTTTCTGCCGTAATTAGGTAGAATATGGACATAGCATTATAGGTTCAATTAAAAGCATGTCAATAAAAGGCAGTTGTGTGCTACATAAAAGATTCTTTTGTTGAAAACTGGCCTGAGTTACGACTGTTTTATACACATTAATTTGCTTTGTACATACAGAATGGAGCTGATTGAACAGCATGATTGTCTGACGAGAGCTGAAAAGCAGCACTTGCTGTAGGTAATTTAAATTGAGCCCTATTATCATTTACGGATTTATTCTGCTTAGAATCAATAAGATGAAAAAGGGCCTGAAAGCTTTACGCTAATGCTAATCACTTCTGGGTCAGTAACTCCTTGTGTTTAAGTTATGTATTTCTTCCCTGTATTCACAGAGCTACTTAGAAAGTGAAATGTTTAAAATATCTTCCACTAAAGAGAATCTTCCCACCTCTTCTACTTCACAGAGAATTCAGCATTGATAAATATTTTCTTGTACTGAAGAAGTTCCCTGAGAGGGACGTGACACCAACCAAAAGGACAAAAGAGATGCTCTGGAAAGAAGCTCAGCACAGAGTGCCCTGAAAATTTTGTTGCAAAGCAGCATTCTTAGTGGCCAGAGATTCAACTTGACCCCAGGATGCAGAGTGAAGATGAGTTTGGGTAGCTGCAGTCGTTTTGCTTTCTACCGTAGCAATGATTTAGTTCCTGAATAATTTATCTTTTCAGGCTAGAGAGGTATCACTGGGCCCAGGACAGAAGAGAAAGGACAGAAGGGAGGATTTTGGTATAGTGATGCAATCAGGAGAGAAAACAATGAAAGGAATTTGTATATATCAAGCAGACAAAAAGGTAAAATGACCCCAAACATCAGCTCAACAAATTTAATTGTCCAGTAAGACTTTGGTTATTGTCTTTGGGACTGCAGGCGAGGGGCAGAGGCATGCTGTGCCAAGGGGATTTTTTTGGCAAACTGGAGGAGAGCTGTCAAGTTCTTATGTGGAAGAAACCTAAACACAACATCACTGTGAGTAAGGAGCCATGATGTCTCAGTCTTCCAAACTTTTGTTCTTTTTGAAGTTCAGGAGCTGGTGCTAAAAGTATGGCTTTATGAAAAGTGTGTGTGTGTGTGGTACAGCAGTGCTAGGGCTCAGGATCCTGGTGCACTGTAAAGTAGCAGAGTGGGTGATGCTTCTTTTCTGAAGGAGGCTGTGCTTTGCAGACAGGGCAAAATGTGGCAAAAGGATGAAACGTCTTGCCTAAGGTGTGTGGAGCTGCAGGGGCACAGTAAGATGTAAAATAAGTCCTTCAAGTCCCAGGTGAGTGTCCTGACCTCTGCACCATCTCTGTTCAGGTGCAGAAAGGTTAGTTCTGGATGACTAAACCATCAGTGCTATTACATCTATAGTCCATCATGTACATCACTGTTGGAGCTGATTGCCAAATCTTTATTTCATCAACAAAGTTGCTTTCCCTCCTCACACTCAGTTTCCCCAGATACCTGAGAGTACTAGTTCAGAGGTTTAACTTTTTTTTAAGTGGTTTTAAAAAAAAAACATGTTAAACTTTTCTTAGGTTAAAATGGGCTGGAGCAGCTAATACAAACTCTTGCAGTAATAGCTATAAAAACATCAAAGGTTCTGATAACTGTTAGCTGTATATTTTGTAATGCCTATTGTATTTCCATTTTGTTACTTCTATTTAAAGAGCAGTATTATCATGCCCCATTTCCTGTTAGATAGTTCTATTTGTCTGCTCTACAGGAGGCAGGAGATTTTAGGTCCAAAAGAAATTATCTCTCAGTAAATTACTCCTAACTCCATTACGGAATACTAAGCACTCTCCCCTTACTGTGTGAGCAGCTTGAAGAGATAACATTGCAATTTATTTATTTGTTTTGTCCTGCGTATATAGGTGACACACGAACTCATCTGAGCAGAGATGGTGATAACTGACAGGTACATTAGATCAGTCACATATAGTCACACAAAGTTTACTTTGATTATGTAGTCAGTGTCAAGATGTACAGTAGCTGATGTCAGTTTGATCTGTCTTATGGTATATAATGGCTTGTCTTTTTCATGGTTGAATGGACACTAATTTTTGTCTAATAAGTAAGCTATCAGTTGAGTGTTCTAGAGAGTAGCCAGAGTTTTTTATCCTACTGAAAGGGAAACCATTCGTGAAATTATTTTAAAATTTGTTTGGATTGCTTGTTGTATTCATTCCTCTCCTTCTAAAGTCCCCTGTTTACTCAAAGGTACTAAAGGTACAATATTTTCTAAGGACCTGCTGTGAATCTATTGCATTGTGTATGAGACCTTTCCATACTGAAACAGTAGCAGAGAACAGAATAGTTTCTGTTTGTTTTGATGTATATCTGCCAAACTGCAAAGAGTGTATGTAACACCTTTTAAACTTTAAAGGGAGAAAAGAAATGATGTTCTGTTATTGCAACCCCTATCCTTCTCCCCTGTAGTAAATGTGGGAATTATCTAAGACTGTAACTTTGTAGGTTTGTTTTATTATTATTATGCCTCCGTGATTTCAATTGAGTTGTGTTTATGAAAATAACTTATAAAAGTACATTTCACAATGCATAATGTAACTGATTAATAATGGACTTAAAAAAAAATACCCAAACAACCAAAACTCAAAAATAACACTGGCAAGCTCTGGAAGTGAAGGGTAACGTTCCGGGTTATCTAGCATGACTTAGCTTCCTGGCACAAGGGCAGTTCCACGGGAAACGGATATTTACAGTGAATAGTAATTTCAAAATTTTGGGGAATATATCAATTAAAAAAACCCCCCACTTTCTGGCTACTACAAGTGTGGTGGTAGTTATTAACATTTCTGAACCCTGTACCCATAACAGTATACATCAGTGGGACCGGAATCAGTTCAGTATGGTTAGACCTTCTCTTGTGCTTCTTACTGACAGATTGAGCTGGTTTAGCTCTAATTAAAGCAATCAGTGGCTCTTATTCTGCAGGATGCTGAGGCCTTTGGTGCTTGCTATGCATGGAGCTAGGTGTTTTCTTGTTTTTCTAGCTCATTTGTTTGTTTTCCAGTCTAGAAATACCTCTTCCTTTTAGATCATTACAAGTGTGTAGGAACTTCCCATGAGAAGCACTGTTTTGTTGGGGATGTCAGGAGGATTTAACAGTGATTGGAGACCACAGACTCAAGTGCAGTGTGAATAACTAGTTTTTAAGTAGTAACGCTGGGAATGTTGAGGGTACTTTTAGATTTGCTACAATAATCAAAGCTTCCTTTTGTTATCAGGTACATTATCCTTAGCTATGCATGTCTAAGTCTCACAGGACTGGGATTTCTACAGGCATCTGAATGATCTGCACTGTTTTTTTATTTCTCCAGCCCAAGTGTTCTTCCACAAGCAAGACTGCTGAATGCAGTTCAGTGTTGAGGCCGTGCATAATTTCATGTATTTGACTGCAGCATAGTCACACATTTTTGTCTTAAATGTTTGCAATAATAGCTGTTCTTGAAATTGCACCTTAATAAGGTAAAGTTTTGCAAGACTCATTAGCAATGGCCATGTCTGTGCTGGGACATAATAAGAGGTTATTTCCTGCCTTCTCTTGGACTTGAGATGAGAAATTGAGATGCAGGTCGAGTTCTTTTTAAAATTGAGAATTTTGTCTTTGCTCTAGTAATGCCTGGAGCTGCTCTTTTATTGTCTCCAAGGCTGTGTCTTGGCAGTCCTTAGCACTTTCCATACACTCTGCTTGGGAAGGGTTATTTGTTTTATGTCCAGGGCTGGGCTTGGAGCACTGCTCTCACCACAGTCCCAAATCAGAAACCCTGCTGTGGAGCTGGGAACTGAGTATGAGTTTCTTCCATCTGTTCCTCCAAATGTAGCCCCCTCACTCCTCCGCTCTCTTTGCTTAGCTCTGTACAAAGAAGGTGAATACTTACAGCGCCATTGCTGAACATCAACTGAAAACTTTATTGCTGCAGTCAGCATCTTCTCTACTAGTTCAGTTTGAGAGAGCACTAGCAGAGGTAAGACTTAGATGTTCTGATAACTTACTGAGAGTGTTTCCAGGCTCTTCTAATACATTAACATTGCAGCCTGCTTCACTTCTCTTCCTATATTCACTTTGGAATATATAGAAAATAAGGCTATAATAATGCTGTCCTTTCTTGTCTTCTTTCACAAACATTAATCCCATGATTTTTTTTCAGTACAAAACAACCCTGGAGATAGGGCAGTCTGTGGAGCAGCTTCTATGAAACTAGAAAACTGAAATTATTTTGTTTAATTGTGTGTGAAAGTCAACTTTTGTCAAAATCTCTAGCTGTGACTGGGTACTTACAAAATGCAATGTATTCTTTTCTTTAGCAGATCACCTAAATACATTTTACTAGCAACCCTTTTGAACCAGATGAAACTGTAATTCAAGCTGTCTTGTCTGCTTCTGCTTTAGTTCACAATAATGTCACTGTGCTGCTCACACCAAAGACTTAAGTTTTTATCTGTAACAGCTACATGAGGTATTTTGTCCTAGTTTTTCTGCAGATCATTACTGATAAGGTAGGCTTTCTAAATTAATAAAAAAACCCCAACAAGCAACAATCCCCCGTTAAGTATGTATATTTTAACGTAAGAGTTTCGTTACTCCATCAATGTGGCTTTGCAAGCTCATCCCCACCTTCCAGTGACTTCCCGCCAGCCATTGCAGAGCAGTTCTTCTCCAGCTGGAATATTGGAAACGTTGCTGCAGTCAACAAATTAAGTTAATTGAGAATATTGTATTCCTTCCAGGAATTGTGCCTTGGCTTACTGTTTGACTGAGCATCTTCAATCCTTGAAGGTTAGCCTCTCGTTTTTCACTAAACCGAATGTGTTTCGTGGCTGGGGCTGGAGAGAGGACAAGGGACTGGGAGAGCTGGCTCCTGTGGGTGCTCTGCTGCTGCTGTGGAGGAGAAATGCGTTACTGCCTTGTGCTGTGGCTCCTTCACCAGCAGCGGGGACAGCCCTGTCCTGGGGCAGGGGGAATGCCCGGGACAGTGTCCAAACTGGGAAGTGGCGTAGGAGCAGTGAAGGGCCAGGTTCTGTGCAGGCAGAGGGAACAGCCTCAGCTACGGTCAGGTGTTTCATAGGCCACGGGGAAGTTCTGGGTGCAAAGATGAGCTTTTGAGACACCTCTTCTGGTCAGTACTCCTTGCTGTGCTGGGTGTGGGTGCCCAGAACCGCAGGGTCCCTCTGAGGAGGGCTGAGGGGCTGCCCCATGCCGGACACGGACAGTTCCAGCGGGTTCCAGTGGGTTCCAGCAGCCCCAGGGCAGAGCTGAGCCCCTCAGCCGGGCTGGTGGTACCTCGGGGAAAGCCTGTTTGAGAAAGCACAAAATGGCAGCAAGGGGTGAGGAGAAAAGTGTGAGAAACAGCCATGGACACCGAGGGCCGGGCAGGGGGAGGGAGGATCCCCTCCAGGCCCCAAACAGAGACTCCCCTGCGGCCGTGGAGGGACCAGGGGAGCTGGTTTTCCTGACAGGAACGGCAGCCATGGAGGGCCCTGCTGGAGCAGGGGATGGTGTCACGTAGATCAATGCGGAGTTTAACACAATGCCCTAGCTTGATTTCTTTGTAATCCATTGGTAGAGCTGCTTGAATATAAGGTCTGTAGAAATGCCCTGTCCTTAACCACATTTTATGCGTTTGGATGGTTGTGTAGCTCGAGTAAGTGAAGTACAGGTGGTGTGCATATCATCGCATGCTTCTTACTATGTGTGTTTTGTTCATAGAGCTTCCTGGGAAGCCACAGCTCAGACTTTTGCTGGTAAGTATAATTACGTTGACAGGGATACACTATGCACAATCTCTGTCTCTTCCTTTTTTTCTTTTGGCAGTCTAGCCTTTACCTAGTTGTGATCCGCGGCATTTAATGACAAGGTTGAAAATGAACAAGTTGTTAAAAACCTCCATAATAGCAAAAAAAAAAAAAAAAAGTTCTGCCTTGGGGGATAACATCTGAAGTTTGGGGATGTTTTTCCCTTATCTTCCTTTTCCTTTGATTTCAGTCATCTTTTTCTGGATAAACAAATAGCTGGAGAAGAATTTTTACACAGAAATTCTTATTTACCTGGTTTAGAGTAGTCAGTAGATCTGTTTCCATGTACTATTGCCATTGCATTTATTGTTCAGAATAAGGAAAAAAGTAACATCCCACCCTATGGTTGGCAAATTTGCAGTGAGGGACTCCATTGCAAGCTGGTGGTTTACATCTCATATAACTTGAAATAAAGGAGTCACTCATACATTCATAATCAATACAATTACTTCTACTTTACATGAATTAAGTAATTTGTATGGCATTACTGTTTGGGGCGTTTGTATCCCTATTCAGAGCACTTCTTCAGTATTTCAACCCCACTGATGGTAAAGGCAGGTGCATGCCAGTTACCCACAAAACCAAGGCAAAGCTCTATGGGGAAACTCTTTTATGTCCATCTAGATTTGAATTTGTAGTCCCTTTCCAATTACTGTGCTAATTGTTTAAGAGATTGCTAGACTAAAAAAGTTTTTAATCACTAATCTGTTTTTGAAAGGAACTTATGGGCTCAAAACCTGAACTACATACTTCTTAAATTAATTTTCTTCATGAATACCTCTTTCTCAATACAGATTTGTGAGTCAGAACACCCTACTGTGCTTGTTTCTTTGTCTTTTCTTCAAACACCTGGCCTATTATTCTCCTTTTTTTCCCCCCAACAAAATTGCTCATTCTTTGTAGGCAAAGTTCTGATGATATTATGTCACTGGAAATACGGAAATTTACCCAACGTCCTATGTTATCAGAACTGAACTTGGGGCAGAGAACAAACCTGACAATTGAGCCAAATGTGAGCACTCCAATAGAAATATTTGTGAACATTTCTTGAAGAGATACCAATATGCTGCAGAATCTTCAATGAAACACCTCAAAAAATTGTGACATGGAGGGTAATGTCAGGAGGTTTAATTTGGAGATTAATTTTTTTCGTAGTGGTCTAGGGGCCGTAGAAAGTGAAAGGGGCTGGTCATGTATTCACATCTTCTGTGCTGCTTTGAAAATCTTCCTCTATGTTTTTGCTCTCAGGAAAACCAGACAAACAATAAAACAACCAAGGCTCCGGGCCTGCTTCATTTGAAACCTGTGCCAGGAACCCATCTTGATGTCACCCAGAGAAGAATTAGGCTGCAACCCTTCTTTATTCGGAGGAGAGGCATAGGGTCAAACCCTGCAGTCTTAATCCAGATCAGTGCAGGCTTTGCCTAAATTAGGACTAAAGAATTTAGTGCATAAGGCAAGATAAAATGTCGGTAAATAATCACAATGTTTGGTGTGAGAAGCTCTCTGTAAAATGGCTGGGCTGTTTAGAATTTGGGATGCTGCTCTCCTCATTGCCCAGAGAAAATCTAGGAAATTAAATGCTGATGCTTGGTTTGTGGTAGGAGTGTTTACCCATGTGTAGCTATGAAACTAGGCTGAAGGTTTCTCAGTTAAATGCTCCCCAACATTTTTTTAAATGTAATTTTAATACTATATCTTTAATAGCTTGTAATTAAGCCTCTTCATTTAAATTTAAAATTTAAAGAACAAGTAAACCTTATTCCCTTGGTGTGACATTTCATTGTAAGATAGTAATAATTAACATAAAAAGCTTGTTGAGTTTTGGTTACAGACGCACTCTGATTCCTAAGCTGATTCCAAGTGTTGTCCTGCATACTTATTTTCATAATATCATTAGCTCTCACAGTTGGCTTTTCAATTCACAGGAAAGAATGGAAATTTCTTGGAAGGACTTATTAAAGCAGAAAAAATGAAATCAGCTTAAACCTCTCTGCATTTCAGAGTAAAACCAGATGAAACATCAGTGAGCTGTATTCTTTACCTGTACCCACTGGGAAATGCTAATGATTGCAGACACTATCTTCCACCCAAATGGCAGCTCCTATTTAATCAGCAATGTACCAAAACAGGCAGTGTACTTACCTTTGCAATTCTGACAAACAGGACACAGTAGCTTGAAGCCACAGGGCTATGCCTAGATAGACACTAAAGTGGAGACTGTCCCTACCTCTGTGAAGGCAGGAGAAAGAAAACCAGCAGGTGCTTGGCTGTGGTTTCAGTAACAGAAGAGAGTGTCTTGGAGGAAGGGTACCCTCTTGTAAGAAGAACTAGGAAAGACCAATACCAAATCAATCTGGCAAGGGTTTAGGAGTCAACCCTGCTGTCCAACCCTACAGTTCCCAGAGTGGTGCTAAAGTGGCTGTGTGTACTGGGTAGAGGAGGCAGCTCCTAGCTCTGGCGTGAGCTGTAGTGAAAATGAGTGAAGTTACTTGCCTCTGTGTGTTAATTGCTGTCCCTGAAATGAACTCAACTTTGTTGATAGATGAAAGTTAACTCTGATATAAGTGCTGAAATCAAAGGAATTTTATCTTGTGAATTTGATCCACACGCTCCACCCTTCACTTGAGTGAGATGTCTGTAGCCCTGTGGTCAATGATGGAAGACTTTGGTGATTACATAGGACTTACTATTTCATGCAATGTATTAAAACTGCCTTCAGTAGCTATTTTTCACATACTGCTTCTGGTGAATTTATCTAGGAATACAATTTGGCAAAAATACTTGGGTTTTATTTTTGAGTTCTTTTCTGAATGGCTCATGGGAAATGCAGAAGTTTCTGCTACTTTAAATGAAATAGTGACACAGTCTCCTTTCCTGCAGAGCCTGCTTGCAAGAGAGAGACACTGATGGCAAGGAGAGATGCCACAGACACTTGTACAGAATAGAACATGAGTTGTGTAATGACAGTTTTCAAGCCATTAACCTACTTAAAAGGTTAATTTGGAACGAACTCTGTGCTTGAGTGGATACTGTGTTGTGCTGCCAGTTGGCAGTCTGGGCCATGAGAGTGGATTGGTGGGAGCAAATAGCTGGTGTGGAAGAAACACACTCAAACTTTGTGTGGGACGTCCTGGTTACATCACAAGTCTCCTGCTGCTTGACCCACAGTGCAGGCCCAGCGTAGCTTGGGTAGAAAGCTTGCTTTTCCTCACAGGAAAACACCACCACCTTCTCCTACCTGTGCTAACAATAAGGTCTATGAATCCAGAACTACTTCCAGTCTTGTGGTAGGTTTGACTCGAGAGGAGTCAAAGCTATCAGTGTTTCAGAGGAAACAGAAAAGGGATCTGTCTGATCCAGCAAACTGCCTTCTCTGCCATGTACCTAAGTACAAGCTCAGAGGAGTCTACAGGAGCAGCAGTTAGGTATCTGGAGCTCTGCACTCAAAACTTTACCTTGAAAACATCTATGTACTCTTAAAAGTAGTCCCAGAATTGCCTGAGAAAAAAGTTCTAAAATACCCAAATCTTTTCAGTGTGAATATAAGTGCTTGAGAACAGTCTTGAGGAACCAGGCAGCATCAATGGAAGAGTTCCACATTGTCCCACCAATCCCCAGAAACAGCTTGCTTGGACTGCTGCTACAGATGTGGGAAGGTAATCTTCATGTGTGGTAAGCTGTTTGCCTTTCTTTTGTAATTGCCAAGCAACAATTAGCACTTGTATAACTCTACCATTTGCACAGTGTCATGTTTGTTTAATCAGTCCTCACAACAGCCCTGTGAGGTAGGTGAGTAAGCTGCAAAAGGAGGATACCGCTCACCCTCACTTTACACTAAAGCATCAGACCTATAGGTGAGATAGTTGTTCTCAGTCCCATTCCTGGTTGGGGGAGTTCAGCAAAAACTTTAAAATTACCCATCTTGGGCCAGAAAGGGAGCCCAGGATTTTGATTAACTGTAGAGTTCTGCTCAGTAAGGCCTCTGTTTTTACTCATTCCAACATCGGTCCAAGGAACAAATTTTAATAAGTTTTCACTTAAATTCTGAATCTACTCAAAGCATGAAATGTACAAGCAATCTGTTAAATTACTGGTCCAGTAAGACAGGCCAGTAATCATGCTAAAATATTCACGAACCTCATATTTACAGCTATGAGCTACATATCAATATGTATATACATACATAGAGAACTACACACAATTTACTGCACATTGAGAACTTTTACAGGATACAGTTTTCATATACAAAGGTTAAACTTTTTTAATTATTAAAACATTGCCACCTTGAACATAAACTTTTTTTGCAGTTTGAAACAAGGTACTCTTTGTACAAACCTAGTTCTGAATCAAAAGCCTATACTGAAAATAGTCCCCCATCTCATTCCTGCTGTCTAAAATGCGAGATTTCACTTGCATTTGCACTTCAACATGAAGCATGGTTCAAAGTTAGTAACTGTGTACTCATTCTTATGTCTCAACTACTGTATGTAAGAGTTCCTCCTGACAAGTGAGTTAAGAAATGCTTAAAAGACTGAAGTTATTCCTACAAAGAATTTTGAACCTTTGGACTAGCATCTGGTGACTCTGGGGATTTCAAAGCTTCAGATTCACATTAGCCTGAATTACAAAGATGAAACAGTTCCTGCTGCTACTTCTGTAGTGTCAGAAATTATACAAGTCAATTTACTACCTGATTTCATGTCGTAGTGAAGGAAACCAATTTTTAGCAGGGTTATTACCTTTCAGACTATTACTGAAGATGGAGGAACTACAACTCTGTGTGTTTGTGTGTTTTCTTTCTTTTTTCAAATGTGTCTCTCTAACGGGAGCTACTTATTGGAGAAAGCATTCACTTTCCCCTCCATGGCTGCAGTCTGTGGGAGAGCTCCTAACAAAGTTCTTTGTTAGTGTTTGTAAGACTGGAGATGAGGTTTAATTGAGGGATTTGTGCTGAATGTTCTTTCGCTTTGAGTCTTAGCGCTGCAATGCTTGACGTTTTCCTTTCAACTGCTGCTGGATCAGTGAAGGCAGTAAAAGCAGGGTCTGACGGGGGTCCAGGAGCTTTCATTAGTGCTGAAGCTGTTGTCATGAGAGGATTTAAAGCATTGAGAAACCTGTATTTGAAAGAAGTCAATATTATCCAAATTAAGAATTGTTTTGGAGAACAAATACTAAGTTGCAGCTTCTCCCACCCAAAGTATTAGAAAAAAACGTGCCAAGATTTCTAGTTTCTTCCAAATGTACATTTTGTTTTCCAGAATGTATTTTAGCTTTATTTTGCAGTATAGTGTATTGTCCTTAAAAAAATAACCAGAAACCTCCACCCCAAACAAGAAACCAAACACTTTTAACTAAAATTAATGAGAGGTGCTTAGATTTGGCATGCAGATACCTAGAAGAGCAACCATTTGCTTAACTCCTAATGCTAAATCCTTTCTAAACAAAACTTGGATGCTGTAGAATAGCCTGTTCTGTGAAAGCAATAAACCACCTCATAAAAAAGACCAATTTATGTGGCTGTTTATGCAGCCAATTTGTTCAGACAAGTTTACTGCATGTGAAAGCAGTGTTTTTCTGTCTGTTAATGTGGAACTGATACAGGCTGTAATTTCAGCAAGAACAGAGTGCTATCTTCTCTTTTTAATATATATATCTACACACCTATTACAAGTATATGCACACAGACGTGCTTTTCCCCATCTAACAGGGGGTGCTACAGCAGCAGCAGCCTTTTGCTGATAAATTTCAGGTTGCTGGGCAAGAAAGCCTAGACAGCAGGTTCAGCTGAAATGAATTGCTGGAGTTCTATATGTCTGACCGCAGAGAAAGAAACGGAAGCTCTCTCTGGGCTTGTATGTGCTGAGAGCACATCACCTGCCAAAGGACAAGGACTGGCTTTTAGTAGGACATGCAAGAACCAGGAAGATTTCTTTCTCTCAGTCTCTCTCCATAGAGCTGTGTCGCTCTTGCATATGTGGCCAGGCTCCTGGTCTCCTGAGAAGAAATGTCAGATACCTTCATCCTGTCAAACCACCTACAAGCCCTGTCTGTCTGCAGTCACATCTTTATGGTGTATAATCTCTGTCAGTCTCTGAGCAGGAGCCACCTAGATTACAGCGGTCTGTGTGAAGACTAGAGTTCAATGAGACCAGAATTTTGGTAAGTGTGCACAACTGTGAGAGAAATTACATGTTAAGTTTTTATTAGCATGAGTTAAAACTACATCTGGCTATTCCTAATCAAGTGATGCTACATAGGGAATAACCCAATTTTAGTAAGTTTGTTTAACTATGGAAGCACATTTATTGAGAATATATCAAGCTAATGAAAATGCAGTATTTTTTAACAGTATTGAGATTTAGGAAAAAAAAAAATTCTATACCTTCCAAAATGTGGATTTAAAATAGGATTTCTGAAGAGAGAAGTCCAGGTAAGGCTGCCGAGGCCAAACGGCCCTAAGGTTGAAGGACTAAGGGCTGGAGACACGGATGGCACAGCCAACGTTGAAAGAGGCATTGACCTCCACGTGTGATCTAGGAGGGGAGAATGACTCAGTGGAACATCCAAAAATAGACCAAGTGGGTGCGTTAAGGAGATTCCTGGAACAGTCCCCAGAATTTCATTTTTTTCACGTTTCCTCCACTTTGCCCTTCTGTTTTGGAACCAGACCTTCAATAAGAAATTATAAAGGCATTAGCTGAACTTACTCTGCAGTCTGTCTTACCGGCTACTACTGCATGCAGTGACACAGATGGCAAAATATTTACTGTTAAACCAAAACCAACTTATTTAATATTAAAGATCCATTCATAAATGCCTTAGTGGGTTTATTAAGAAATAAATAGGTTATAAATATTGTAAATTTGACTACTCTCCAGCTCTGACTGAATAGTCCCATATGTTTTAGAGCCATTGTAATAGATAAACCTATCACCTGAGAACTCATGATCAGTTGTGAAAAATGATCATTCGTCCTTTCATAAGCTACTCATTGAAAATTAAATTTCAACAAAGCCATTCAAGAGGTGGCTATTTCTGTACAGATACCTCAGGAAGCAACTTAATCATGATCATAAGAGTAACTAGGCCAAATATATGGCATGTGCTTTTTATCTTGATAGCTAGACCATACATTTTTATACAGAGGATTCAAAAGTAAAATGAGAAGCTTTTGCTATCTACCATGCATGCAAACAGCATATAGTTACATGAAAGTGATTAACTGAATTGCAGTGAAAGCCAATACTGAACTAGAAAATCTAGTAAGCAGTATTAGAACAGGGTATCAAGCTGTTCCTAAAGGGGCTTTAGCGAGTATTGGTTTTGTGTAGTAAGCCATTGAGTATATTGCCTCTTCAAGCCTGACTAATCATTATTTTAGACCATTAAACATTTTTTAAAGACTTCAGTCAATTGAATCTATAGATCAGAAAACTGATTCTTCACACTGTTATTCTTTAGTATTGGCTCAGCAGAACCTTTCAGATCCAGGATGGTAGGACAGAGTAGAGTGAAGAGCATCAGCTCTAAAACAAAGGAGAGAGGATCTAAACCAAGGATATTTAAAAACAGATGCTGCTGAGGCTGAACAGCTGGATGAACTCAGCTGCTCAGTTCTTCTAGCCCCCTCTGCAGTAGAGGCTGTTGAAGGTGGATTCTGTACTGGATCTGGATTTGGAAGAAAGGCATTAGCTGTGGCCCACAATCTCATTTAGCAGTCTTGTATATAACTACTGGTGAAATTCAGTGAGCTGCTTGCAAGCACGTTCTATGTCTAACACTTGAATGCAGTAATCATGATTCAATATTTAGTAGAGAGTGGCGACTTAAGGAACAAGAGTTGTTGAAAAGACCAACGTCTGTGCTGCACAGAATTATGACTTTCTGAAATTTACTTCTGACTTAGGACAAAAGTAAACTTGAAATATGAACGTCTTTTATCATACAATACAGATAACTTCATAATAACAATCTGGCAAGGTCACTAAACCAAACTAAAATAATAAAACTAAATTGCAAAAATTTAAGTCTCAAAAAACTATAACAGATGCTAAAAATCGAATCCTTTGGTATTAGTATTTCTGAAATAGTAAAACTCTATAGAAATTTGTATTATGACAAAACCTTTGGATGCAGAAGTTTTATGGATGCCTGATTTTTTTAATAGTTGTTTTTTGTATCTGCAATTTTATTTCAGCCAAAATTGTTTTCAGAGACTTTTACATTTCTATTGTGTAGCATCTAAAAACCTAGTCTGGGGGCTTTCCAGCTTCACTGCTCTCTTTAATCTCAGACATGCCATATAACCATTTCCAGTGATGCGACTTACCTTCAGGCGCTTAAAGAATATGAAGTGTGTTTGAAAGGCAAGCCCTCCACACACAAGGGCACTGATACACAAACCAGGAGGCTGTAGCCTGCCCCAGCCTTGCTGTCCTGAGATTGATGTTGTTCCCGTGTCAGTAAAAATCTACTCTTTCAAAGCACTCCCTATGGAGTTCTCAGGAGCCAGCTGAAGAGTTACCACTCTAGTCCTTCCATCGCATATATTATTGTTACACTGGGAAACTGTCCTCCTGGAAGAGGGATTCATACCCCTCAGGTTATGTATGTAACACAGAATTGTCTCACTGTACAGGCAGTCAGCAGAGGGATGTACCCTTGGAAGAAAAGTCATCTTCTACACATCAACATTTTGAAGTTGGTACTTGAAATTCTTGAGTGCTCTGATTCATTCTTCAGTCATTTCTCCAGCAACCACAGGCTTTAAATGTTCAGATATTCCTTTGTAAGACATCTGATCCAGTGAAACACCAAACGTCCGTGCCTGCATGACAGTGAGTACTAGACACTTGGTCTGTATTAGTCCAAGATAGGGGTCTGGTAAGAAAATGAACTCAATTACTGGGATCAGATGACTTTAAGTTGCTGCTAACCAGTAATCTCAAATATTTTTAAGTGGAGATAGCTGAGATTTCACAGAAGACCACCAACCCAAAGGTGTTAGTGTTTTGTATGAAAATAAAGTCCAGTTAAAAAGGCAGTGAGTGACAGATATGCAGATAAAGCCTTTCCTAAAAAAGATAAAACAAATGCTGCAAAGGTATTAGCTTCCTTACTAAATCTTAGTATTGATCTTCAATCTGTTTTTCATAAAGAAGCCTAACACTAAATGAGGTATCTGCTTTTGCTGTCCTAAAGCGAATCCATTTGATCACTCAGACACACACTTTGACTGCAAAACAACTTTTTTAATGTAACAAGTGATTTGGGGTTTACAACTAAACTTATTTAGTCATCACTCAGATTTTGTATTTATCAAAGTGGAAGTAAATACCAGCAGATATCTAATAATTTTCTTTAGAAAAGAAGCTGGCTTTCAGTTTGTTACAGGTACAAACTCATCAATGCAAGTGATAAAAGGAGCTAAGGCATGCCTTGTACCTTACACTGACATGGGAAACAGCTTTCAAAATTTAGTACATTCATTATAGTCATTAACATTCAGATTAGTCATCTTGAACTTTTGTTAAGCAGTTTTCCTTTGCTTCTATTAAAGGCTTAACTTGCCTTTACTCTATTTTCAGACACATTTGAAGTGCCAAACTAAACAGAACAGAAACTGCTACACCAGTCTTTAGATTTTTATGTAATATCAAGTGGTAAGATGCTTTGGAAAAAAATTCATTACTTAATATACCTAGATAAGTTTTAAACCATCAAGTTTTAACTGTATGCTAAATATTACCCAGACTTTTTTTGTAATTACTAGCACCATGTGTATCTGACAAAAGAGGTTTACGTCTTTTAAAAAGAAAAAGGTGAACGAGTAAAATTTGATAGCTTTCTTGCTGTAATTTTCTTTAAAAGTATATCCTATTTAATTGATATAATAGCTAATAATGATAAAAAGACACAGATGTGACTAAGCGTATTGTGTTTCTACTGTAGCTAAGTATAGGACTGTAATCAGAAAATATGGGTGCTTAGGATCAGTTATATTTCTAAGGTGATGTTTTAACGCTGATGCAGTTTATGGTACTGAAATACCCAAGTAATGTTTCACTCATATTAAGAAAATAAAGTATTCCTTTAACTTTTTCTTATTTTCCTCCCATCCTAACAATATGAATTATGAGAAGTGGAATGGCAATGACAGATGTGAATGCTATTGAAGAGCATCCCAACATGGCTTCAGATTATGGAAAGGTTTTGCAGACTCTCGGACAACCCCTTTCCCAAGGTAAGGAAGAATATAAAGATTCCTGCTGCCATCTCCCTTCCTCTATACAAATAACTGGAGATGGGTGAAGTGGATCTCTTGGAAGTGACGCTGAAATAAGAGTATGTTCAGGGGCAATTTTTTCTCTTATTTTTCCATTTTCATGTAAGACTCAAAATGCAAGAGTGAGGGACAATGTAGTGGTTGGTACCCATTTCAGCTGGTTAACTGAGGGTTCTTTGCAGAGAAGCAGACCTTAGTTTGAAAACACACTGAGGTGAAGAAGCGGTCTGATTGCATTTGGTAAAATTAGTTTCCTGGGTTTACACTTGAGTAAACAAAGAGGTATCACTTTTCATGTCAGCTGGGTTAGCCAGGTACTGTGGGAGAGGTATGGAAGTTTTCATTTCACACAGGACACCACACAGAGCAACTATGAGCATGGGTGTACGAGGCAAGTATTTGGGAATTAAGGTAGCTTGTTAAGTACGTAGAAGCTGTCCCTGTGCATTCTCTTCCCTTCAGGCTAAGTTGTCCCCCATCCACCACAGGCAGAGGCACTGTGCACTGGAAGTTCAATCTAAGCAAACTGTGCTGAATATGCTCATGCCCAGGAGGCTTGTGTTAGGATCTGACAAGGAGTAAGGACAAAGGAGGTGCAAAGAACAGCTCTTTGCTGTTCCTTCCATCCACTGGGGATACATCAACTTTGCTATTTTGCTTGTTAATTCCTTCTTGACTCCATCAAACCTAAACATTTCCATTTCTTTTAGATGAATCATTAGAAGAGCTCCTCTTTGCCATCTACCATTCCTTCACAGGTCATATGGACTACAGAACAAGTACACCACAATATGACAGTGATGGGTAAGTTAACAGCTTTTCACCCATATCCTTTCCACTGGTAGATGCCACCTGTCATTGACAGATATTGGGATATTTCACTGACAAGAAGTTTTAGTGATGGTGGTAGGGAGAGGGGAGGGCACATTATTTCCTCCATGTCCACAAAAGAGAGATGAGAAGTACTGCCGGCTATTCTCAGATGAGTCAATTATGGGTACTCTTCATATTTCTAAGGCTTTTTCTGAAGATGGTGCATATTAAAATTAAAAGTTAAAAAACTTACAGCTTTACAGACATTAGCTAGTGCGAACCATCGCAGATCCAGTGACTGAAGTAATGACAACATATATAAGCGAGGATCTGGCATCAACAGTGACAGAGCTTTGAGGAGTAAGTGGGGCTGTCACTCTGAGCAGCTGCACCACTTCTCAGGCTTTCACAAGTATCCACATACCCAGAGCTGTGCTGGAACAGTAGTTAAGTCAATATCTGATACATAGCACAAGCCAAATTTAGTACAATTGTCATTTTGGGCTTGAAAATACTTAGAAAGCCTTCACACGTTTTGAAACAACTTTTTTTTTTAAAAGAAGCGAATGTTTCTTTATAAAAAGGGATTTCTAGCTTATACAAGAGATGAATCTAAAGAAACTGCTTCTTAAGAGGTATTGTTAAGCACAAGTGCTAAGAGTCAGGAGGAGCTACCAGGGTCAACTTGTAGTTTCACAAAACTGCAGGCTGTGAGATGACAAGTGCCTGCTTCTGTACGCTCAAGTTCCACCAGCATTCCTTCTACTACAGCCCAGCTAGGCCATAAAACTCTCCCGGACAGTGCCTGACCGTTCTGTGAATGTCAAATCAATCTTCTGTTTGTTTTAACCAGTCATTTAGAAGTCTGACTGTTTTACTGAGCTAAGTTAGAGCACGGGAAAGCTGTAAGCTTCTCTGAAGCTTAGGGGAAGTAACTTGAGATGCCCCACAGAACCTCTCCGTTGCTGTAAACCCACGGATTTTTCTAAATACTGGTTTTATAATATAAAAATTCAGGAGACAGCACCTGCCTGTCGACACGTGAAGGCGGCAGCAAATGCAAGAGCGAAGCGCAAGCTGGGAATGCTCCGGACCCGCCGTCTGTTTCCCCTCGCTGAGGTACCTTCCCCGTTTCCCCGTCCTTTAACCGAAGCGGACGGCCCCCCGCCCGCC
>JAHREE010000559.1:4234533-4312917 GCA_033628505.1 Tringa tobata | reverse complement strand
CATGAAGAACTGCAGCACATGGGAAGGGCTTACATTAGAGAAGTTCATGGAAAACTGTCTCCTGTGGAAGGGACTCCAAGCTGGAGCAGGGGAAGAGTGTGAGGAGTCTTCCCCGTGATGAGGAAGGAGTGGCAGAAACAAGATGTGACAAACCATTCCCTGTCCCCCTGCGCCATTCAGGGGGAGGAGGTAGAGAATCGTGACTGAAGTTGAGCCTGGGAAGAAGGGAGGGGTGGGGGAAAGGATTTTTAAGATTTTGCCTTATTTTCTCATTACCCTGCTCTGATTGGATTGGCAATAAATAAAACTAATTTCCTCAAGTTGAGTTTGTTTTGCCCGTAATGATAATTGGTGGTTGATCTCTCCCTGCTCGTATCTCAATCCACGAGCCTTACATTATATTTTCTCTCCCCCTGTCCAGCTGAGGAGGGGAGTGAAAGAACAGCTTAGTCTATCAAGCATCCAGTCAAGGTCAACACATGACACATCTGTATTTTTTGGATGTCCTCAGACAAGTCACGTTTACACTGCTGACTGGACTTTTGTCTTGGTATTTTGGAGTTGTATTGTCATGAGCTGGACAACCTGTGTTGTAGTTGCTGCCTAATGCCATTGAAAAGTGCTCTAAAAGAGAGTGATCTAAATGACATATTCACCATTTCATGTTTAACCAACCTTGCTACTACTGCTTTCTTGGTTTTCTTTGGTTCTATACAAAATAAAATGTGACAGATGACTCATAAAGCTCAACTTGTCCACAAAGTGTTTGAAAGATGAAAGGAGGCATATGTGTATGTTTGTGGATGACAGTGGAGTTGCAACTGCACGAGGGGGACTGTTCTTTTCTGTGCTTGAAATGTTTCTTGGTTTGTTTTAAGGGCACATTGATTCTGTGCATCAGCGTCCCTTATAGTGCTTTAAATACATAAATACATTTTAATGAAGTTTAATATTTAGGGTTAAAAACCAAAGCCTGTCTATATTTATATTGTAAGAAAGTTCTGAGATAAAACATGTGATGGGGTTAACAGGGAAAATTTCTTGAAGAAAGTCCAAGGAGTTAGTTTGACAGCTCAGCATAGATCTTTATCAGGTTGAAGAAAAAAAGGTGACTGCTTACTAGAGACTCAAGCGCAGAACTCGGATAAAGCAGAAGTGATTCTGATGAGAGCCCTAAGTCAACTTTGGGTGATGTTTTAGGAACCAGATCCTGAAAGATGCTGAACATTTTTAATGCCAATGTACCTTTCCAGAATTTTTCATATTCTTATTAATACAATTGGTATCTCGTTGTATTTCTGTCTTACACAGCTGCCTGAAGATCTGGATGGACTTGAAAATCAACACCTCTCTTTCTTTATATGGGTTTAGATCTAGATTATGTGTGGCAACCGTGTAAATACTGGGGAACTGCAGTACTGAATGTTGTGGGACAGAGCCTCAGTTGGCATAGCTATGTTCTCTCAAGCCAATTCATACTTATTATACCAGCTGCACTTGAGTGCAGTAACTCTTTTGTAATGGAATCACAGTATGCTGGCTTCCCATTTCAGTTAATAACTTCTGAAAATAATGTAAGTGCTTTTTGCTGATTAGGCATACCTGACTGCTTGGAAAAAAAATGTGTACACAATACGTGGCAAATCAACTTCCCTTTCTGTGCTGCATATTCAAGAGCACAATGAAACATTAGTTGGAAAACAAATGAGATAAGAATCGGGGTGTTGTTGGCTACCTCTGGAGAAGCCATTGTGTTGAGATGGTGGATGCTGCTGTCATTGTGCCCATTCTGACCAGATGCCCTACTGTTGTGTCCCCATCCAAATCTGTTTGCAGTCTTAATTTCAGATCTGTTCTCTCCCTCTGCAGGCCTGTTTTTTTTTATGCAGGCAAATAAAGTGAGAGCCTCAGTCTTCCCTCTGTGCATTTGGTTCTTGAGGGAGATTGTTCATGCAGGGCAGGCATATAAGAGGTTGTAAGAGGTTCCTGTTGAAATTATAAAGTATTGTAAGAGAGACCTTGAACAACCTAAACATAGTGCACAAAGTGTGCTTTCAGCAGCTGCTGCAATACACTGTTTCTCAAACCCTCTAGGTGAAAAGTGAAGAGCTCTTTGCTGCATGGGTACTGCTGGCAGTGCTGTTACAATATTGTAATATTTACTGGGTCTGCTAAAGCCACCTTTTTGGGGTCCCATTTATATGAGGCTCATCTCTTCTGGAAGGTAAAGAATGTGTGTTTTAACTTCTAAAATTTTCTAGTCTGCATTTATGGAGAAAAACTTAAAAACCTGGTAGACTCTAGGGGCCCACAAGTCCAAAGATAAATAAAAACAACTCAATATTATTTTATTTTTTCTTGGCATTCTTAAAACAAAATGCTAGATAATAGATTAATAGCCCAGTTTGTGTCTCTGTTTAAGGGTTCCTTTTTGACTCTTTCTGAGGGGTGTCAGTCCTTTATCGTGGTTGCACGTTCTTAGAAAAAAAATTACTTTATTTTTTCAAAATTAGTTTGTATAGGGGCTAACTGGGCAGAATGTTGGACTAGACTTGGAAGATCCTGTTCCTGGTTCCTCTGCTGGCCCACCAGAACAAATCACCGTATCTTTTTGCCTCATTTATTCATATGTAAAATTGGAATAGTCATACTGTCTTTGTTAAGTATTGGACTTTGCTGATGAATTATCTCTGGGAAAGCTGATTGTGGCTAAAACACTTCATAGTTGATGTTTATGATTGTAAATCATAAACATTTATGATTGTAAATTAGGTTGTACCCATGAAATATACGCTTAGCATTTTACCTTTTTAACCCCTAAATATAAACTCGGGCTTGCTTCAATAGGAGCACTGAAACATCTCTGTCTGATTTTTTTTTTTCCTTTTTCTGTATATGAGTTAATTATCATGACTACTTTAGAAACAAGTCTTCATGAGATGTGTTCTTCAGTATAGTCTGAGGCCTCTGAGGTTCCTTTATGCAGATGCGGAGATACCCAAGTTCTTCCCGAACGCTGCAGGTACTATGACTAGTTCCAAATCACTTCAGTGTTTACAGACAGGGACTGAAGTCACTAAACTTTGAAGAGTGTGAACTGTCTAATAACGTGCAAGGGAGGCTCTGCTGCAATCTCTGTGCTATCTCTATCTCACTCTTCCACAACTGGCGTAAGTGATTGCTGCTGCGTCCTATGTCTTTATAACACTTTTTGCTGCTGCCATCATTTTTCAAGGGGAGCTGAGGCACGGGGAGATGCAAGGATGTAGGAAAGGTGGTGGGCTGTTCTGTGTATATAAAGTGATTGACCACATTCAGCCTTATCCCTTTAATGCAATATAATAATAATTTTATAGTAGGCATAACTGTAGAAATGCATAGCATCTGCATCTGTTCTCCTGACAAAATTGTAAGTGAAGCAGCTATCAACAGGTAAAAGTCTGTAGTAGTATATTTTTTTTTTGTGTGCCCGTGTCCTTTAATAGCTGAGAAGTTTACTACAAAACAGATGTGGCAGTAGTGAGGTTCCTGCACTGTTTTGTGGATTGCTTCTCCAACTCGTTCTTGCCTTTTTAAGGATCAGAGAGCCCACATTTGGTAACAGGGTGATTTAGGAACTTCCTCTGCTGTATTTATTGAGGTATGGAGTCTGACTGGGCACGGGGGGTTATTGCACACCTTTCTGACCACAGCAGTTGTGCTTCTGATTCATCGCGGTGCAAGTGCGAGGGGAGTCGGGCCAGGTCTGCGTTCAACTGAAAATGTGTCATTCTGAACCGTAGCACACTTGGTAACAGTGGGCACCTGGACTCTGTCACTGGTGGTGTTTGTGACAGCTGCTCTCAAACGGAAATAACTGTGGTCTACAGCCAAGCTGACCTCTCAGGACTCTGCAGGGATATTAGAAACAAAAGGGCACCAGTTTTTTGTTTTAAATTGTAAAGAGTTTGTGACTTGGTTCCACAGATTGATAGTATGGAAGAGATACTGGCAGTTACTAGTCATTTGGCTTTTTTATTTTAGCAACCAGTTCTGAACAGCAAAGGCTGTATAAAACTACTTTGTCATTAGCTTTCTGGAATTGGATTGGAGTGAATTACCAAAAGGAAACAGCTCGGCAGCTAAGACCTGAGCTGAGCAAACTCCTCCTCCACATGTGAATGATGGCACAAATGCAGGGTGAAGAGTTGGATAAGGTATAGCCAAGTAATCTTATCCAAGAGAAAGGTAACGGTGAGGCAGGGGATTCAGATCTCTTCTCCTCTCCTCCTCCTCAAAAATCTGCATCTGGATTTAGTCCATCTTTATACAGCAATGTGTAAGGATATTTAACTTGCCGTGTTTGATACGGGTGATAATAAGGTAGTTACAACAGCTGTAGATTGGGAGTCAGTGAGCTGAAGTACCTGCTTGATTGTTCTGCTGGAATGGGATATTAGCTGTTGCTTTTAATAGTGGTGTCATAATATTTTAGCAGCAACCTGTAACTGCCTGGATTTAAGATTCATTTCTAATCATTATAACTGTAGAACCTAAAAAGAGTTTTTATGGTTGGGGGAGAGGTGGGGAGAGAGAGAAGGAAGGAATGACCAGGGAGACTCGCCTATATAAAGAGCTTTTTCCCTCTTTGTGGTCACATATGCTGCAGAAGGCGATGTTTAGTGGGATTTTTTTTTAGGGAGCTACCTTCTGGTAGTGTTTTAATTAGAAATCACCATACACTGCTGTTAAAAGCAGTACGTGCAGTTAGAAGCATGTTGTTTTCCTCATCTGTCCCCTGACCCCCCCAAGCATATCTGATATGGTTGGAAATGCTTATCAATTTCTTGAAAACATCCTATTCAGACTGCTGTGATGAAGTTGCAGGTTTTTTTCCATGAGGTTCGTCTTGATTTTACCAGCCTGTGGCATCACTCTGTGTCTCTGTTCCACAGGTGAGCTCTGCAGATCTACTGGCTTTGAAGAGAGCTCTGCATTGTGGATGTGAGACAACACCTTTCTCAAAGCAAGAAACCGGCCCTTTTAATTGTCTGAGGACCTGTGTGCTCTATAAAAGCATTGTGAACTCCTCGCCTGAATGTGGTCATAGGTAATGCAATATCGAGCTGCTTATCTATATCTCTTCCTGGGTATAGAGTTTAAGGAAGGTGAACTCTTTGCTCCCTCTTGTGGTAGATGTAGAAACGTGAAAAAAAGTTTGGGCAAAAACTGCCCATAACTCTGAGGAAAGCTGTGTGTCTACGTTTTCCTTAGCATCTTGGGATAGAATTAAATGGGAGTTTTGACGTTATCTCAAATGGCATGAAAGTAAGAGGTTTTCTGAGCTGAGAACACAGCCCTGAAGCAAATAGCTTTGTAAGATGAGGCTGAATGCTATACTGTGTTGTAGCTTTCAAACAGCCAGGGAATGCAGAATGGTGCAATTCATTTACATATATGCTCTGTTTATCAATTTTTACATATGCACATGAAAGAACAGCTTAAGGTTGGTTAAAGTTTTTATGCCACCTCCTGCAGATCTTCACACCACTTGGTATATTTTTTCCTTTACATATTCTTGAGTCTTCTGCAGGTTTGTAACTCAAGAGTAGAAAATGTATTCATTTTGTGCCCTGCTAGCTTTCTTGACCTTAGTGCGTACAGAACATTTAGATAGAATTTCGAAGATCCTTATCCCATAGTGGAAATTATGTGCATTATTAGTCTAGAAATGAGAAAAGGAATAGCAATAGAGAACAAGACCCAAGATTGCTGCAGGTTACTATATGCTGTGCAAAGATGCTGTGTTTTTGTGGATTTCATAATACCATTTTTGATGATGCTTTTTTTTTTCTGGAAATCCTTATGCGCTGACAGAGGAGTTGACTTTTGGGTTTTTTTTTGTCTTTATAGTGGAGCAGTATGCAGTGTCATCTGTGGAGCCAGGAGCCTGGTTTGAAGGGGATTTTGCTGGTGGTGCGTAGGAAGCTTCATGTCTTTGCGATGGACTGCAGCATTATCGCACGCATGTGTACGTGCAGGAGTGTCCACAGCCTCCAGGACCCCCAGATACTCTGCAGTAATGAACTGGTACAATTATCTTGAAGATACAGAGAGGCAGGTGAAGAACATCAGACAGGTGAGCATTTATGTAGTGGGTACAGCTGATGACTTGTGCTACCCAGTTATAGCAAAAGAGAGACAGGTCTAACTCATTCATACAGAACCTAACACAGTAGAATTGTTGCCTTTTTGGACCAATAATAGTTTGTGTCAAGCAGTGATGGTATAGCTGCATGATTTTTCATCTAATTAAAAAAAATCTGCAGCCCTGTTTGGTAGGGGGATTCCCTTAATGTCAGATGCCTCCTTTGCAGTGTTCAAATATGTGGTCCAGGGTGTGAAAACGTGTTTTGAGCAGAACAGCTGCCTGTTGGGGAAGTGTTTTGGGCAGATAGACCTGCTTGGCAGCAGTGGACTGTTCTCCAGCCTTCTGAGTTCCTAACTTCCTATGGAGTGATCTCAGGGAGGCATCTTGTTTTGCCTGATGCTGGAACAGGGAAGCCACCTTTTGCCACTGCCTAAACAGTGGTATCCCAGGCTAGTAACACCCTGCGGGTTATATCATGACTTGCCCTCTTTTTTGGCTGTAATTATATCCATTTAATGTCTGCAACCTCCAATATCACCAGTAGTCTTGAGGACAATATGAACCATTGGTGCAGGCTTGATGTATCAGGATTTTGGGAAGGTGGTGAAAGATTTTAACATTAATAAAACACTCTGATTTTGATGTGGTTCTCTTGGCAGTTCCAATCAAAATTCCTTTGCATTTCCCTTGGCTGTGATTTAAAGAATTTGAGTTTGCTGCAGAATGAGTATATAGATAGCTGTAGTTTTACTTCTGGGTTAGAAAAAAAAAAATCCAAGGAAATCAATGGTTGCTTTATCTCAATTAGAAGCTGGGTTTTAAGGCCTAAAGTGCTCTAAGCAACGCAAGCATTGAGTGAGCCACCAGGACTTTTATTTTCAGGGAGTACAACCTGTTGTAAATGTGGAACATCCTGATCTGAAATATCTTCATGTTATGTGTCAGTCAAACATGTTATCCAGGGTGCACTTAGGCATACCTGCACTTAGGCAGGTAGGTGTCTCCTCTCATATTTTTCCAAGGAGTTGCTGTCATGTTGCTGGGGATCTGCAGCGATACTGAGATAAATATTTCAGTGGTGTAAAGTTTTGCTTAATGATGGGACATGCCTCAAAACATACATAAGATCTAATATTGATTGCTCAGGTAGCTTCCTTAAGCCCTTGCACTGCATGAGCAATAAAGGATGGATGCTTACGGTGAGAAGTGGACTACATGCAGAAGTGGTGGATTAAAGATCTCATAGGGAATTGGAGCAACAAAACACGAAGAAAAACGTTCTACTTAATTAAAAAGGAAAAAAAAAAAGCCAATGAACCAGATTAAAGTTAAATACTTTTCTGTGAAAAACCTGTCTCGTGGGTGCTGGAGGTGTGAGCTGCTGTTTGCCATTGCGGTGCAATTGTTCCAGCAATGGTCAGTGTTGAAATGTGTTAACTGGAAGTTGAAGTCTATGGGACAAATCTGTTTTTTTTTCCCTTCGTCCTTAAACGGCCTCAATGCTGCTACTCCAGGCATTTATACCTCAGGAGAAAGGTGCCAAATGGTTATAAGAGTGGCCCGGAAAACCCTGAGATTGCCGTGAATAACCGATAGCATGAGTTCCTTTTTGTATGCTTTCTGGCTTGGAGCTGTTCAGGATACATATATGTGCACTGCTCGCAGTAACTGCAAGGGATATGTCTGTGTTTCCTCTTCAGAACGAAAACCTGAGATTCTGATGGGATCATGTGATTCTAGTAACTGGGTCTTTAAAACAGACCCATGAAATAGTGCAGCACTCGTGGTGAGTTACGGGAGGGCTGACAGTGCTTTAAAAAATGGCTCTGTCTTGACTCTTGCAGCCTATTTCCTCATGAACCCTTCTGTGTACTGCTCTTCCTAGTACGGACAATAACATAATTTTTGTCCCCAGAGTAGCCCTGTAAAAGGGGAGGGTGTTGTAATTATAGAGATACGAAGCAGAGATTTATTTTTACATTAACCTGCAACATAAATATCTTTTATCCTGTTATGCTGTTTCACAGTCTTCATTAATGGACTAAACTTGCTAGTTTGTCTCTTTATCATGTTGATAGACCTGTTAAATGAAACCCTGAGAGATCAGACAATTTAGTCCTGTGGCCAGTGGCAGCTTTTCACAGCAGTGATTTCTAGCTGGGTTGTACGTGCCAAATGTCCAGGCAGCTTGTGCTTATCAGCATCCATTATACTTTTTGTTGACTTGAACCATTAATAACCTGTCAGATTAGGTAATTAGGCTGTCTCTAGTAGCCAGGGGAAATTGTTTTTCTCTAACTGATGGTATGGGCTGTGCAGTTGTGCAGATAAGCACTTGGTCAAACAGCAGTTCAGGCGATTTTTAACTGGCCTTGCTGATGAATGCAGAAGTAGTGCTGAGACACAAGGGGCAGATAACAGAAGGGCAGGCACTAAGAAAAATAACCTGCCTATTTCAGAACTCTCACCAAGACACTGATTATGGTTCTGATTCTGCAAATCTGCTGCGTGTAGGAGAAACCCTGTTAATTCCAGTGCTGTGATGGTTTTGTAAACATTGCTTCATTCTTCTGAATTAAAACTCATCCCAGTCCTGGGAGTATTAAGGGGAATTAATCTGCAGGAGGTGTCATTTTACCTCTGTGAGCAAAGCTGGCTACTGCTAGCACCCACTGCTGCTCTGAGATTCTCTTTGTGCAATGACCTTCTCTCTTTGGCAACTGATGGAGTCTGTTGTGCCCAGGAAATGCTTCAGCAGTTAGTAGATGCAGGAAAGTTATGTTTATTCCGTTGAAGCTGGGATCCCAATTCTTGGTGAATGACATTTACCTATTTGTAGGAGCCATCAATCTTTGCTGCGAAAAGGCTGAGTGCTGTGGCAGCATCCATCAAACAGATGTGTCGCTTCAGTTATGTGAAGACTTTTCTGTCGAAATAGACAAGAAAATTAATTTTCCTGAAAAGCCATTTGGGTTCCCCATGATTAAGGGCTTAAGTTCTCAAAGCTTACTTTCTTTATTAGAGCCAACTGATGAGTGCAAGAGTTGCAGAAGCTACTTTATTCTGCAAGATTGGTAAGGTGAATGAATTCCTGCACAGAAAGGCATTTTAACAGAGAACCCAACTATATTCCCCTATCAACATACCCACTCCTCTGAATTGGAACGATGTTTGGCAGGGAAGCAAGCCAGCACACAAATAGTGCTTCTCCAAACCTGATGGTACTGATGCTGACAGATTCCCACACAGGGCTGTGAGATGGTAGCAGCAACATTTGCTCAGCTGCCCAGTCCTATTGACTCACGGTGACATTGAGCAGATTATTTGTGCTTGGGTGCAGAGGAGGTCCATGAGACAGAGGAGAAGAGTGGCAGAGGGCTAGAACAACCTCTGCAGGCACAAATGTTACAGTGAATGTCTTGAGAGAGATGACTTGCTTCTGGCTGAACCCCACCTGCACATGCTCATCTTGCATTCGAGGTGAGTGGCGTGGAGTGGATCTGCGAGCCAGCCTGCCTCTGTCGGACATTGCGTCTTGAGCCCAGATGCGTTACAGAGATTTGTAGCCAGGGGTCTGCCACCCTTTGCCAGCTGATTGACCACTGAGATATATGTGGCATAAACCTAACCACCCCGAAGTCAAAATACTTCCTAACAGGCCAGCCCTGCCAAGGATATATAGTACAGGAGAAGGAAAGCTCCCTCCTCTGGTAGGAAGTCCCTGAAAATGGGACTGTGGGAAAGTGTGTCTCTCACCAGTGGGTTTTCCTGGTTCCCTGATGCCTCCCTGGAAGATGTACATGGGGTGTAAGCTGGGCCAAGGGTAGGGGGGCAAGGTTAGACTCCTTGCCTTGCAGATCTAGTCTTTTGGACCCTAAAGGGAGCCAGGCTTTTCCTGTTCAGGTGGTGACATAGGCCTCTGTGTCCAGGGAATTACCTGCTTTTTCAGTTTTCTGCAGCCCCTGATGGGATGAGAAAGATCTCACTTTCAGATGTCACCGAAGAAGTTTTGCTGAACTTCTGGCTGATAAAAACAGAAGATGTCATTAAACTTTCTCTTTTTGATTTACTGTCTGAACGTCTTTGATTGTGGGGCTCCAATGCAGTATTAAGCATTTACTGTGAGTTCAAGGATTGGAGACAGTTGATCTCTGGACAACGATCTATTAGAAGCCAGCTTTATCCATCACTCTGAGATGGGTAAAGACACTGTTTGGTGTATGGAAGTGGCTGGATTGAGTCTATTGAACTTTTCACTTAAAACAAGATGGAAATCTCCTTGCTTTGACATTCAGCAATTGGAGTTAGACCCCAGCAGTCCATATCTTTTATTTTAGGGATTCAGTTGAATTTTCAGTGTGGCTTTTCCTTTACATAGTTACAGGGTTTGAGCTAACCCAATTCAAATGCAGCCTGCATTCCAGCTTCCTTTGCTTTCTCTCCTATCTTCTTGTCATTACTATCTCTCCTATCTTCTTGTCATTACTAGTTATGTGTTTTGTGGTAGTGCCTGCACCTCTCTGTCTTCAGCTAAACAAGCACAACTACACTGTTGTAAAGTGCCTTTGTCCCCTGGGTCTGACAACGCATTATCACTGTTTCATGGAGTGAATGAGACACTTTTCACTGTCAGATGAGAGCTCCATGTTAACTTAAGCAGGGTTTCTCTCTTCCCCAGGCTCCATAGCCCCTCTCCCTCTTGCTTTGGCAGCTGCCCACAGTTGCCTGAAGTCCATCATTCCTCTTGGCCCTTGTCCTGCTCTGCCCGGTCTTGTTACATGGTGATTCTCCTGGGTTTGCTAGTAGTTGTTCTGGTCTGGAAAATTTGATCAGGTTTCTCTGCGGCAGGATTACTGTTTCAGGGAAGCCCTAAGAAGTTTACTAGAGACACAACAGATCTCTGATATATTAGTATCTGGCTATATTAGTGGCTGTTTGAGACCAATGCTTTCTGAGATGGTGAAAGTGCATAGAAAGGAGACTTGAACTTAGATAATTCAATTGAATTTAGTGAAAATGTTGAATATGGGGTTGGTTTTCTTCATCAGTAAAGGGAGAGATCAGATGAATTCAGCTGACAGAATTTAACATCCTGAATACAACCAACTTGATGCACGGCAAACCTTAAGGTGTACAAAGTCAAGGAACTGACTTAAAAATTCTTGCTTCCAAGGTAATGGCCACAGATCAGTTACCTGTAGTTGTCAAACGGCCATAAAAGTGCAGAGCTTTCTCCAAGTCTTCTATAATGGGAGAAGGGGAAGGAAAGAAATAAATATTGTTAAATATTCTTGGTCTGGATGGATGCTTGATGAGTGGGGTCATTTGTTGGCCTGGCGGAGAATGGGTTCCAATAAATCAGAGTCTACTTTTTTAATATCATGGGGCAACTGAAGTTCTTAATTGTTTTAACTTCCAGGCTGGGTAGCTTTTCTTCCCATAACATGAATAGTGCTCAGAGAAATTGTGAGAGGGAGGGAGATAAGGAGGCACTGTGGAGTGAGAGAGCAAGAGTCCTGCTGGCTGGATGGTGGGAGCTGGAGGGATGGAGCGGGATTCTCTGTAAAACGTGCTCTGTGCTCACAGGTGATTGCTTTGTGTAGCTCGCTGGTGCCATGCCCCTATTAGTGAGCTGTAAGATCTTAAGTTAGTACCACGGCTTTGATGGTTAATGAAAGCTTATTGAGGATTTCCCTGTGAATTAACCCAGCGCTGCTCTCAGCCTCCCGGTAACCGCGGGGTGTCGCCCGCCGGCCGCGCTGCCGGTGACAGACGGGACCTCTGTGTGCCAGCCCCCTTTGAACCGTAGAGTCCCTGTGTCTCCAGAGTGCTCAGTGCTCTGCGTGTAGGCTTGTGTTTTGGCAGCATTAAAAAAAAAAAATAAAAAAAAAATAAATCATTGTTGCTGCTGCCCACCTGCTTTTTGTGATTGCAGGAGTTTTAGTCATCTCCAGAAACTTTGCTACTGTTTTCTGCAATATCCCAGGAAAGCAGCTGAAATTAGCTTCTTTCAGACATCAAATATTGGTAGTAGCTAAGAAAAAAACCTGGTAGACAGAGGGCAAGAAGGGAAATTCTGCTTCCTTCCCTGTCTAAACAGTTTGTTAGTCTGTATTAACACTGCGTCGTATCTGTTTTCTACAGAAAGTCCAAGGAGGAAAAAGGCAAAAATAGTAGGATCCAGGTATGAATCTTACATAAAATTTAGCAGGATCATATGAATAGCTCTTTTAGAGGTGATACGTCACACTGAGAGTGAACCCATGGGCGTCCAGCCAAACGGACACAAAGGGTATGAAATAACATCAGAATCCCAGAAGCATCTGGCTGTAGGTAGCACAAAAGGCTTTGCATGTGTATCAAATCCATTTTCAAAAAATCTCTGTGCATTCCAAGACATCACTTATTTTCAAAGGTGACTGAGCAGTCAAGATCTCAGCATCCTTTTGACTTGCTACAGGACTCCAGGATGCTGAGGACTCATGACCCCAGCAATTTGTGCTGATTGGTGTGAGGTAATGCTTCCGGCCAGCCCTTGCTCCTCTGCAGAGATTGCATCACTTGTAGCAGAGCAGGGAATGGTTCAGTTCCTGAGCCCTCACAATTCACAGCTCTGAAATAGCTAATAAGCTGTGGGATAATAATGGAAGATTGGTGAGGAGGATTATAAACACATTCAGTGCCAGTGCTTTAAGGGAATGAAGAAAATGTCCTCCAAATGCAGCAATGGCCAGAGAAGTGACTAGGAGAAAAGTGCTTGTGGCCTACCTGCAGGAAACTGGCACCAGTTTATGGGGGATTGCAACCTATATGTTTCTCTGGCTTGCTAAAATGAGCTAACCCATGCTGTCCCCTGCACCATCAGCCACAGGTCCAGGTTCTCCTCATCTCTGTGTTATCTTTATGACCCGTGGATGTGAAGCTGGACAAAAGTCAGGTGAAATAGAGCTAGACTGTCTGACCCAGTAGCAATCCTGCAACACTGGTTTCAGGTCAGAACCAGGCACTTTACTAGAAAGGTTCAGAGAAGTGTTTAACATGTGTCCCAAGATGTTTACATGAGAGGAAATCCTAGAGAGACACTCAAGATACCAGTGAATTATCACTTTTTCATCTCATCTGGGAATTGGGATTCTCTCTGCTCTTGAGTGAAGTAAGATTCTCTTGGGGTGGTCATAGTCTCAGAGATGTATGTAAAACTCCTTAGATCCATTTTGGATGTATTTTCTTGTGCTCATTTCCAATGTACGTTGTCAGAAACTCCACTCAGCCTGCTGGTCAGCCAGGTCTCTTGGTGAGCTTTGGAGGAAAACCTACGAAATTTCTAGGGTACTTGAGATTAAGATTGAACCTCGGACCTGTGTGGTTAAGGCAAAGAAGATACAAAAGATGGTAACTTTTTACTGCTTCAGTTTACTTTTCCTACAGCTCATGTTTTGATCCCTTTGGAAGCAAGACAATAGGATCAGTCATGACATTTCCATGGCATGAGTTTCAACAAGGCCAAGCACAGCGTCCTGGGCCTGGGTTGAGACAATCCCTGGTATCAATACGGGCTGGGGGATGAAGGGATTGAGAGTGGCCCTGCTGACAAGGACTTGGGGGTATTGGTGGATGAAAAGCCGGGCATGAGCTGACAATGTGCACTTGTAGCCAAGAAGGCCAACTGATCCTGGGCTGCGTGGCCAGCAGGTCGAGGGAGGGGATTATGCCCCTCTACTCTGCTCTGGTCAGACCCCACCTGGAGTACTATGTCCAGCTCTGGAGTCCTCAGCACAGGAAAGACATGGACCTGTTGGAACAGGTCCAGAGGAAGCCACAAAAATGATGAGAGGGCTGGAGCACCTCTCCTGTGAGGACAGGGTGAGAGAGTTGGGGTTGTTCAGCCTGGAGAAGGGAAGGCTCCAGGGAGACCTTATTGCAGCCTTTCAGTACATAAAGGGGGCCTACAAGGAAAGAGGTGGACAAGCTTTTGGCAGGGCCTGTTGTGATAGGACCAAGGGGTAATGGTTTTAAACTAAAAGAGGATAGATTTAGACTATAAGGAAGAAATTTTTCACAATGAGGGTGATGAGACACTGGAACAGGTTGCCCACAGAGATGGTAGATGCGCCATCCCTGGAAACATTCAAGGCCAGGCTGGATGGGGCTCTGAGCAACCTGGTCAAGTTGAAGGTGTCTCTGCTCATTGCAGGGGGGCTTGGACTAGACGACCTTGGAAAATCCCTTCCAACCCAAACCATTCAATGATTACTTCTGTTGCCTCATCCACAAGAGGGGAATATTAGGACTAGAATTTGTCACTGTGTGTTTTTAGGGAGTTGTTTTGCCACAAAGCAACTGTTAGCACAGTTGAAACAGCAACAGGGCTCGGACGTCTCAGAGACAAGAATCATTGACAGACCAGCAGGTTACCCACGGACCCTGTTTCCTCCTGGCTTTTTACTGAGAGTTTTGTGTTGTGGCAAAAAGCACCACACTGTAACTCATGCAGCTAGGAGCATCGTGCCGCATCCGATATCGAGTGCCAGAGTATAATGAAACATTGATCAACTCTTTCTCCAGCACAATGTGCCCTTACATGCTGCCATCCTGAAATTATTGATTAGCCTGGGCTTCAGCTGATCTTGTGCTGAGAGCTATTTTTGTGCACAAACATCAGTTCAGAGAGTCGTCTTGCTCTTTGGGAACAGAAGCCACCTCACTTCCCTGGTCACTGATTTTTTTTTTTTGCACCAACTGCAGCAACCAGGACCATGCAAAACTTGGCTGATCTTGTAGGGTACCTGGACCCCAGGATGGCCTGACATCTCTTTGGACTAGGATTTTAATTTCTGATTTCCTAAAACCTTTTAAAACAACAGTAATTTCACTGTTCTTGTATTATGCCCCGGCTCTCTCTTCATCCCTGAACAATTCTTTTGTATTGGAATGATTTACATGGTACATAGTGAAGTTGAAGTGTGGCTTCTTTGCTTCCTTAGCCTGTCTAGTGTGGTATCTTTTTAGAGATTACTATACCTTCCTATACCTGTGAACTCCTGACACGTATTGCAGTCAGATTCACTTGCCTCTGGTGTAAGCAGGGATCTGAAATATAATATGTATATAAACAGTTTTTGTTACTTACGATTGGGATTTTGGAACCTGTGGCTGCTGAAGATACACTTTGTTTCCTTTTTCCTATCCCCCAAGCAGTAGGTGCAGATTTTTCTGCATTGCACTAAAATGAGCTTCCTTTTGTTTATTCCTGACCAGAACATCAGCATAATTAATAGAGACCATGCCCAGAAAACTTTAATTGTGTTTGATATGTTGGAACAGGAATTTAGAAGTTGTGTTGATAGTCACAGAACATGTGACTCAACAAGAATCCTCCAGTGAAGACGACAGGCTTTGGACTAAGCCAGAATATGTAATTGTTTACATGCTGGCACAAGTGCTTTGATCTAGGTTGTTTCCAGTCATTTGGAATTACAACAATGTCCTTGTGTCTTACCAGTTTGTTACAGATGCCTCAAAATGCATGGTTCTAAGGTACCACAGATCCAGGTATGCCAGTTGCTGTGTGAAGCTTGTAGTGCATTCATTTTCTGCACTAAAAGAACATCTATAGAGTGCCAGCATGAAAAAATTATCTTTGTCTTGCATGACCTCTTGCTTATTTATAGCATTTTACATGTAATTCTACACATACTTCTGTAGCTTAGTTTTGCACTTTTCCTATCTCATCAGGGACTTACACACATGCTGTTTTAGAAGCACAGAATGAAACATAATGGGAAAAGACTTATCTCTTAGTTCAGAGAGAGATTTATTCTCCTAGTCTCTTTATATTAATTTAAATTGCATTATTACTCTCTCTTCTCTATTGATTACCTTCTCGAGTGTGTCTAATGTGAGCAATTGCCATGATCTTCCAACTCACTGACATCTGAAAAAAGGGACTTCAAACAGCCTCATTTCAGGCTCTTTTGCTTAAATACATCTCCGGAATTGTGTAGCTTATCCGTTATTTCCTCACCCCCACCCCTGCCCTTAAGTTAATCTATCTATATGTAACCATGCCTGCTTGCATTGTGTATGATGATAATGCTATGCAATGTGGTTTCCTTCACTTTAGGCGGAAAATGCACAGCTGACAAATGAACTGGTCAGACTTGTGCAAGAAAAACAGTTAATTTCTGGATTATTACAGCTTCCAAGTATGCAAGTATGTTATCACTTTGTCAAGATTTTTCTCTACTTATGCAGTTAAACAGATCTTGACAAGCCTTGTCTGTAACTCCACTTCTTAATGACTCTAAATAATACTATACCTTGCTATCTCATTATCTATGTACTGTGGTATCCAGAAATCTTTCTATGCTTATAGAAAGTAAAGTAACAGTAATGCCAAGTGTATATGCAGGTCTCGTTTTACTGAGTTTTGTCTCAAGCTTTTAACATTAATGTAGTTCTTAAAATCTGGAAAAGCAGGACAAAAAATTTTGCATTCTGCTTTTTGGTGGGTTGATGTGCCCTTCTTTATTAATTAAAATGAGTTTATTTGCCCCAGTTTTAATCTGGGTAATTGGTTGTACTTAAGTAATTCCTCTAATATCATGTCCTTGCAGGTGCAATTTCCTGCAATGGGAGCATTGCTGTTGACTTGGTTGGAGGCTGGGGGATGGAGTGAGGCCCTTGGAGGCAATCACTAATCTCTAGGCATTCCTGTGACAGGGAGTAGTTACAACACATTGCACAGGATACATGCGTGGGTACCCTCAGTCACTAAGGGGAGCTATTTTGTAATGGAAGCGAGTTATGAAAAGGAAAAAATGGAACTAACATTGATGCTGAGAGAAAAACTGACTACCATCTAAATTTTACTTTTTCTGGAGGTCTGTCTTACATTGAGGTCCTTTTTGGTATCAGGAAGCCAGGAACCTCTTCACCCTGCAACAACGCAACAAGAGCTCACAGGGGCTGCACCTAGCTTGACGAAGGCCGGGTCTCCCCACTGTTAATTTCACATGACTTTGGAAAAGGCTTCTGACCTGTTTCCCTTGTAAACAGTGACATGAGTTTATGCTTGAATTTTTTCCTTGCACCTTGTCTAGACATTTATACCTGTGAACGGGGAGTGTTGAGCTGCCACTAAGAAAAGGGAGAATTCTTATTATATAGTCACTTTGTGCTGGCAGAAATGAAGACATGAAGGTTGTGGCAAAGGAGAGTCAGACCTAGAGATTGTCTTGAGCTTCATGAAAATGATCAGACAGAACTCTTACCCATCGCAGAGCACTGTTGGGACATCATTGGTGTATTGTCTGTATCCATCAACTAAAGGGTTTGCCTTAGGCAGCCAAATAGCACAGGAGGGATACATAGGCCTCAACTCTTGCATCTCTGCTAGTTCCCCTCCTTGTCACCCTGAGAATTATATGACATGTCATTTTCTGTCAGCTTCTTTTCTCCTTTGGGAGCACTGAGGCAAATAATTAATTTAGCTTGTTTTAGAAAATGTCATTTTGCTATCTCGATAAATTAGGTTGGCTGCTGTATCCCTCTGAGCAATTCAGGCTGCTTCACTCCTAGCACCCTGCATGCCTTCTGGACTTGAATTTTTTATTCTTATTTGTCTGAAAGTCTTAGATTATCTTTTATTTATTTTACCCCTTGCTTTTATTTTCATTTGTTCATAGCTGATAAATTCAATCCTGCCGGTCATCAGTGCCTGATGTTTTAGTGTCCATATGCCTCTAGAGCTCTTTATAGCTTTGTATTAGTCTGTATTGTCCTTCTTTTATGCCCAAGGAAAGCTCACTTAGTGAATCATGTCCTTACCCCTGAGCACAAAACAGTCCCTGCACATAGCTGCACACCACAGAACCTGCAAGCCACTTGTCTCTGTCTGCCCTGAGAGTCTTGTGCAGTTCTTGTTTCCATCTGATTTGTTTAGTTCTCAGTGGCTTGGCAAACTGTTTTCAGCTTAGCAAGATGAAGAACTTGCATCTCATGAGATCACAATCTCATGTTCAGAATGTCCCCCTACCCCCTTAGCAGTGTGCAGGTCTTGACATTACTCAAAAGGAAAAAGAGCCAAGTTTTCACATGAAGATCCATGAAAACTTTGTATATTTGCTGCTCTCCTAAAGCTTTGCTCAATGACTCAGAAGGCAGTTTAGCAGTTGGTACCACTAAGACAGTAGCCTCCACTGATGGAAGATGACACACAGGACATAAGTAAGAGGAGAGAAAGGGTCAGGCTGAGGAAGAGGTGGGTACCAGATATGTAAGCCAGAGGGGAGTTTATCAATAGACAGCTTTTAATATCAGCACTGGTTTTGGGTAACGTTATTGAAAGGGTGGGAAGATGGATGGGATTAGGAGCTAGTCTCAGGGTGACACAATCACTGGGTGAAACAGGAGGCTTAGGACCTGTGAATTTAAAGCACGAGGACTTTGCTAAACGCATAACTGCTATTTGCACTGGATCTGTTCCCTGTGCCTATGGAATCAGATCCAGTGGCTTTAGTGGTACATTCAGTTTGGATTGGATTTTGGCCCTGCTAGGCCTGTGGACAAGGTTAGAGAGCAGTGGTACATTTTCAGCTGGGAGCTGCTCAAAATGCACAGTTCCTCCTGCAGAACCTTTTGAGGCAGGCAGGATGGCAGCCAAACTCTTGAGCTAGCAGAAACTTTGCCAAGTGTGGTTCTCTTCTCCCCACCCCCCTTATGAACTGAACATGCCTGATCTGGAGTCACTCAGAGACAATAAGAATGGAATCGTATGAAAAGTTTCAGGAGCCACATTTCAAAGTAGTTCTGCATTTTATTAAGCCTGTAAAAGACCAAAGTGTGAGTAAGGGATTGAGAAGACAGAGTGAAGGTAACTATATTCAGGGAGGTGATGGCAGGTGAGGGCTATGTAGGAGGAAGAGAACAAACTCATATTTAAGGATCTCTCTGACACTTCCTGGCCTGATCTGTGGTGGGTCTAAGTTTAGAGAATAAAGTTAAGATCTGAGGAGAGGGGAAGCAGATACAGGAAGCATAGTGCATTGAGAATGTGCTACCCTGGAGGATTTAACTCAGTAGTAGGGAGTTAAGGTGCAGCCAGCAGTTGACAGCTTGAAGCAAACCAGCTAGAGGGATCTGAGTGAACTATCTCCAGAGCAGGAACTCATTAGTGTCACCAGAAAGACAGAACTATGTAAGTCTGTCTTTCAGGTGAAAGAGATGTTATCTTCCAGCAATGAAGGGTTGTGCTGATGAAGATTTTTCTCTGTTAAAAGCTCTGCTACTGACTAAAATTAGCTGTGTTCCAGACTCAGCAATAATAGGCATCTTCTGAGGGCTTGACTATTTATACACGTTAGGCAGCCTGTGAGAGTAGGGCCAGCATCAGCCTGATTCTCCTGTTAACCCGCAGTAAACAAGCAAATTCTCCTGTGTCCCATTTATGCACAGAGAATTGTAGACGGTTTTCTCTGGGGAGAGCAGGGACTGTTCCATCCCCAGGGAGTGGAGACGCATAAAGCTGTAAAGAGTGCAGGGGGCTGGGTCTATGGCCAACTGTCCTGGCATAGGATCACACCCCTCTAGTATTGCTTCCTCAGCCATGGCTGCAGTAGTTTTGATTCCATGTCTTAGAGTAAAAGGACCAGCTGTTTTCTAGTTCTCCCTTTCTAAGAAGTTCTCTCCCTGAAACGTCACTTTGAACAGGTTAGATGAGAGTACCTTTCCTCACAGCCTTACTTTTTTGAGGAAAACTGGGGTGTTTTATACTGTTAACCCAAGGTAAAATTCTAGCAAAAATTAAAGTGTTCCAGTTTTAATGTGAACTAGTGTTCCGTATATGTGCCACAGTCTTTAACCTGACTGCACTAGCCTATGGATTACAGACTGTATTAGCAATCTTGAACAAAGAACTTATCTGTGATGTAACAGAGTAGTTAAAGATTTTGACATGAGATATGAAGAAGGCAGCCACCCATCAGAGCTCTGTCAGAGCTCTCTTTTGCCTTCCTCTGTTTTCCTACTCATCTCCCAAGGCCTTCCAACTGCTGGGCTGGTAGCAGTCATAGCACTTGCACACTCAGGGACAGGGCAAGATCCATCTGTCGGCTACATAAAGATGTGCTCTTACACAAGACAATTCTGAGCTTCTCTCAGTAGTGAGCATATAACATTTTCCAACTATTTTTTGGCACTGTATTTGGGTATGTTTTGGGTGGGATATAGAATGGGATGAAAAATAGATACAAAATTTAATGGAAACTTCCTTTCTCTTGTTGTATCTTTCATTAAAACTTCTAATTTTGAAGGAAACAATAGTGAGAACAGTCAAAATTCTGTGAAGCCCATGTCACAGATCAAGCACAGACTGATAAGAAAGAGCCAATGCAGAAGATGCCTTCTCATCTGAAATCTCTGAATCTGCTTTATTTAAATCGACTGAAATATCCAGCATAGTAAACTTGCCTTTCAAGTTTCAGATGAGCAAATAAGGACTCATTTGTGCAGAGTGAAATATAGTGCCTGCTTGACTGTGACCAGGCAAAAGACCTAAATTCATGAGTTTATTCCTGAACCATTCCTCACTAGCTAAATCCACAGCGTCATACACTCAGAATGTATGTGAGCGTCTCAGCTTTCAGCATGCCAAGAATTAGGCCAATATCTGCTTGTTCTTCTGTGTATAAGCACTTGGCGCTGAATACATTGCAGTACTCTGAGCTATCCAGTGTAATGGGATTTCCATAAATTTTTTTAATGTAGACTTCAGAAGTACAATGTTTAGCTAGTACATCAAATGGATCTGACTGTTTCCCAAAGTTAAGGGCCTGAGGCTGAGCAAACAGATCGTTCTTAGACGCTATAGCATCACAGAGGGACAATGTAGCTCCAAGAGCAGCAACAGAAATACCCAAGTGGTACTGAAATGAGGTGTGAAGGAACTGGAAAATAAAATAAAAACCCAATGTGTAAATTCAGACCATTTTCCTCTGATCCTACGTGAGAAGTGTTTATATTAGGACCATGTTTGATGCTTAGACATGATGAGGCATGGTATTACAGGAGAGTTAGGAGCCATGAGAAGACTGGATGCACAGCGACTTGTGCCTCTGTCAGGCTGTCCTCTTTAAGTTACTGCTGTTAGTATTGTGTCCAGCTTGCTTCATTCCACCTCTGCATGGAGATAAGGGTGTTTTGCCCAGTGCAGGGTGGTAGCATGCACAGGCCAAGTTTCTCAATAGGGGAAAACAATACATTTGCTAATCAAGCAAAATTCATTACAATGTTTGAAGAACTACTCACACTTTCTAAATAGGTTCAGCCCTTTGATGTTGTGGCAGCTTTTATTGACAGGCCTTATTGCAATGTCTTGCTTAACTGGACAATTGCAAAAAATATTGCATGGAGGTGGTGAGTTATGACTCTTTTTGGGTGAGTCATAACTCATAACCCTTTTTTCAGGTTTCAAAGATGACTTTTGTTCCATTCGTAAAAATTCCAGTGCAAGAACTCACACACAGAAGTTCATTTTGGAATTACATGGCTTGCTTTGCATTAATAAAGGCTTTCTAATCTTGAATAAGCAGTCTTATTTATGGACAAGCTGTGCTCCACAGATCTTCATCTTTTCTCAACAAATATAAAGCAATGAGTGGAATTGGACTAAATGACTTGCTACAGCATCTCTTTCTACTTGTTAATAATGGTCTATCAATCATTGCTAAACAAAAGCTTATGAAATAGCTGGCTACCTTAATATGTGTGTGAAGTTTGCCAGCTCTTTATTACCTGTGTTATGTGCATCACAGCAACTTGTTGAGTTATTCAACTGGAGAGAAGAATTTTATGGTAAGCATCAGGATAGAAATATTAGAGCCAGGGTGTGCAGGAGCATGATACAGTTAAGTGCTATGCCAGTATACAAATCATTAATTTGAGGTTACTTAACACAAAAACACAGAAATTAAACTTTATTTATATGAGAGGTTTTGTTGGGTTTTTTGTTTGTTTGTTTGTTTTTGTGGTTTTTTTTTCTTGTTTGTTTTGTTTTGTAGTTTGTTTTTTTTTTAAGGGAGAAAGGAGAAAGATGTTTTATTGTAAAGTCAGAATCTGTAAGCAAACATTCATGGTGCCTTTGGGGAGGCAAATAAAATCTGTTCTCTGATTAAGTTATAAGGTGGTAAGGTGGGAGACTTTTTTGAATATAGAATTTAATCATAAAGAACTGCTAAGTATAACGTGAATAATACTTGCTGTGACTTCTCCTGGATCTCTTCACTGACTCTGTCACAGAAATCCAAGTGGTTGTAGTCAAAACATAGTAAATGAGAAAGCCGAAGGTTTGAGATGACTGTTTTTTGTACTGGATATTGCTGATATTGCCTCAAGTTGGAGTGAGCTAAAGCTCATAGCAGAAGCAGAGGGACTAGATGAAAAGTGGACTCATTTCTGTTCTATTGAAAAAACAATGTAATTACAGGAAATAGGGCTTATTCTCAAAGAAGGACCAGAGGAGGAGACAAAGGAACCTACTAGGATGTTATCTCTGGAGATGCGAGTCTGAGAGATGAAAGTGGGAGTAGAAATAGCCTTTCTGCAGGTAACTTATATCGTTTCCTTTTTTATTGACTGGTCATCCTTCCTATGGAAAAGTCTCTAGGGAGGGTTAAAACGATGCTGAAAGTAGCAGACCTAAAGAAGGTAACAAAGACAAATGTAAGCGGGGAATGAGTCCACCTGATTCACTGTCACTGATGTTCTCTGTATAAAGAGGAAAGAAGTGGAAGCCATAATCTAGTTTCCCATAGACTGGAGACAGTTCTTTAAAATGCAGAACCTCTGGATGTTGGGGCTATTTTTGCCATGAGTCCCAAATAGTTGACCACCTCTGCCTTTAGTCTTGAAGATTAAACCAAATGTAAAGTAAGCATTTGTGTTTGGTTATTACTTAATTTTGATGCTCAATTTAAACATCTAAAATTGTGATCTAAACATTAAATTAAAACCTCTGCAGGAATTGGATCGTATATGTCTCTGCATGATTGCTTTTATATTAAATGGTTTACATGAATCCTGTTATTTATTTTGAAAGCAGCTTGACATGCATATTAATGAGGCCAGGTGTTAACTTCATGCTGTTTCTTTCCAAGTATGAAAATCTTTATATTAACTTAGTGTTTTTTACAAGTATTTCTCATAACAATTATATGATGACACTTCGTGCATGATGATGTTCCAGCATCACAAATGTCTCTCTCTCTTATTCTTTCCCTTCTTCTGAGTCTCTTGCTCAGTTGTATATGAATCAAACAGGGAGCAATAGCAGATATTCAGTGTAAGCTGAATACAGTGATAGCGAGGAACCTACCAAAATATCAATAAAACCAAATAAAGTACTGAGAGCTGAATCCCAATGGGCAGTCAGTGTTCTCTAGCCCAAAAGACAATCTTGGTGTACTCCTGGCTCTCCTTGACTACCCAGCTTCACAGCTGTTCAGTCACTAACACAACTTTTGCTTATTTTCCCTACTGCCAGAATGTGGTACCAGCTCATGTGGAGTTGAAAAATGTTGTATTCAGGTTTGTGAGCTTGCAACATGGATAGTTTTTATTTGTGACCTCTTATTTTAAAGACAGATAACACTGTCAATGATTTTGGTATGTTCTTGGACTTGTTGGAGTGGACTAGGTAGCACATACAGCTAATCCTAGGAATGCAGAGACACTGTCCAATTGCAGAACTGCAATTCCACTGTAACTCTTGCAGTGCTGACTTCATCCTTTGCTTGCACATGAGGCCTTTGGAGGCTTCTAAAGCTTAATTTGCCTCAGCTGAAAAGCAGAATTCATGTGTCTTGAATTAATTCTACAGAATTATGCTCTGTACAGCTCTGGCTTTGCGTGAGGAGCTTTTAGTTAGCGACGGGAACAAGGGCTGGATGTGTCTCGCCACTTATGTCTTGCCTGCGGAAAGCTGCTTGAATATGGAGGGACATAAGAAATAGGAGGAATTCTTCAAAATCTGAGCCACGCAAAGCAAAGCTAACTTCTGAGGACCTTCAGAAGACCTGTATTTCATAAAGAGACTTAGCCTCTGTAAGGGTTGCTCTGGATTTTGGGTTTTAGTAGAACTGTGCAGGTTTACTCTGCTTGTGATACCTGATTATTAACACGTCAGACTACTGTCAGACTTGTCAGACTACTTGGCACAAGAACATTGTTTATCTGTGAGTTGATCCTTCAAGATCTGGGTTTCATGCCCCTAATCTGGTCAACAACTTTGGTTCTAGTTCTGCAGGGGACTTAGGCATATGCTGAATGTAAGTATATTAAGTTCAAGTTGAATGAGAGCCAAAATGCATCCCATCTTGCAAGTCTGTTCCCAGGCCAACTAATGGCTCATAATGGGCATATTAATCCCTGTTTATGTAAAGTGTTTGGATTGCCCCTCTAGAACAAATATCTTGGTACTTTTACATCCAACAGGGGCATAATTATAGGTTTTAAATGATCAGTACAAGAAGTACGGAAATAAATATATCTTTAAAAAGAAAAAAAATAATGGTATTATGCCTATTCAGTTCAATTTATTGCATATTGCCAAAACACACTATATATATAGCAAGTGTATGTACTTAGGTTACAGAAATAAATTGATTTATTAGTGTTGCTAAGCTGAAATGGATGTAAAACAAAAAATATTTTAACAGCAAGCCAAGATATAAGCAATGAGTTATGAGTTATGTTTTTAAAAATGTGCTTATTTTTCCTTTTAATTTGAAATTATGAGCTCAGTGAGCACTTAACTTTATTTCCAGTGTTAGTTACATGTACTAATGGCTTCATTTACATTATGTTTAATCCTTACATTAAACTCTCACTCAAGCAAATCCTTTCATGGGGAGTCACTAAGAATTCTTGTGTAAGGGGACAGGACCGGAATTTACAACATATGGAAGGTGCCATTAATATGTTAGCATCTCTTAATGGGTTGGGGTGTCAGCTGCTCCCTAGAAGACAGTTTTTTTACTAAGGAATGGGATGAGTCTATGTAAATGTTTTGATACAGAAGAGCCGGCTGTGAAGGTGGTCAGAGTGGAGAGCAGAAGGGCTTTGTGGAAATAGTTGATGCGTTTTTCAATAGTGGGGGGGAAGTGCTTGTCTATTTTTATCAATGTTTTGAAAAATGTCATCAGCTCTCAAGGACTGTCAGCAGGTTTGTGAAGCTGGCACATTGGAGGGTGGTAGAAAAGAGAGCATTTGGCCTGTTCTTCTCACCTAGAAACCCTGCTCCTCTCGCCAACCCCTCGACAGCTGAGATTTCACTTCTTCACAAGTCTGTGAGAAGGGAGGAACAGAACCAGACCTGGAAGGGGCCTGCTAAGGTCTGGCCCCAGGCATGGGCACAACGTGCAGTGCCTAGGGCAGGAAGCAAGCAGAGCAGATGGTGACTGCTCTGCCTTCTCTGTGGCACAAAGCTCCTGCTGGAGCACTGGCCATTTCAGCCCCACAGTAATAAGTGGACCCTGACTCTCCAGAGCCCGTGGCTTGCATTACGGCATGCATGACATTTTCATGTAGCATCAGGATGCAGATGTTTCTCCTGAACAGAGATCCTCTGCCAGCAGACCAATCAAAATTTGAGGCCTGACAGACTTGCTGACATGCAAGAGCAGAGTAATTGGGCAACTTGTGTACCGAAGGTACAGTGATGCCTGAGCTTTGAATGTTCAGACATGTGGTCACCCTAGAGGGCAAGTTGAGGCTTCCCAAAAGATTGGACTTCAGTGTATTCTGCACAGCTCAACACACGGCTCAGTGGTTCTGATAGGAATGTGCGGATGTGTGGCAGCTGAGCTGGAGATCTTTCTGGGGTTGAAATCTAGACATAAACTACAGCCATTCCTGCTGGAATGTGTGCTGCCCTGGACAAAAGTGTGTTTAGTATGGAAAGAACATGTTACTAATTTAACTTGGCTGTTCTTGATTTAAGCTGAAGCTCCATGCCATTACTGGGATTTCCTTTGTCAGTACAGGTTTTCAGGGAGGCCTCCAGCAAAACCTCAAGAATAGAATCCTTTTGCTTTAAAGTTATTAAGCTGATGAGACCCTGTAGGACCAGGACATTGGCTCAAGGACCCAAGGGACAGAGCAGGAAGGAAGCAAGAAAGCTAATAGAAGCTGTGGCTAAGGCAAAAGGAGCATGATAAATAGATAAAAGTACAGTTGTGTTGCCTTGGCTGCTGCAAGCTTGAAAGATTAGCAGATCAATATATCCCAGCTGGGGAGGGTGGGGAACAAATAGACTTGAGAGTGGGCTTGTGAGATTTGGAACCCAACTGTATTAGGTATAAAAGCAAGAGTTTATCTCTTGGATTTGTAAAGCTCTTACAGCTCTGATGGAGGACTAGATGAGAATTTGAAGTTTTAGCAAGACTTTGGTGGGTCCATGGGGTGGGGAGGAAGGAGAAAGCAGCACTGCATTCACAGAAAACCTTCTACTAGGAGACAGATTTTTCACTGCTAGGGCAGGAAGTCCTCAAGGGCATAGTTATAGAGCTGGTTGGAATGGTTTCCCCTCGCCCAGCTCTGGCAGAGGTTGGGACAGTGATGGGCCTTTTGCGGGCAAGCAAACAGAATGCTCAGTACTGTCAGACAGGGAATGTTCTCAGGTTTGGTGCAGGTGAACTCTCACTGTCCTGGGCTTGTAATATCTGAGAGAACAGAACCTTCGCTACAGACATGTTATCTTTTTCTGGGGGAAGTTCTTGGATGGAATTGCTCATCAGTTGAGTAAAAGAAGACCTCACCACTATCTTTCAGAGTGAAAACAACTGTTCACCAGTATTTTTTTAGAGAGGTATCCCAAATCTATACCTGGCTTCTGATAAAGTGAGTCAAGTGCTCCTGATATCAATAGTAACCTATGGAGCTGGCCTCAGATCTGTGCCTGAGCTACTGTATCTTGTATATGGTTCTTAAAAAAGTTCTGTTAAACTAAAGTATGGCATCTCTGCCTTATTACTTAGAAGCCCATCTTGTACTTCATGAGGTGTTTCTTTGCTATAAATCCCAACCATTGAGATGTCTGTATCTGACAATGGGTTTTGAAAGACAGCAGAGACTGATTGGGTCTTTCTGCAGAAATTATTTGTGGTTGAGGATGGGGAGAAGAAACAAATAGCCCATGCTGAATGTGGGGGAAACAATATGCAAACCAAGGGATTCACTAGCTGGTGCAAGAACACACACACAACCTAAAATGCTTTTAGATCTCTTGGCAAGTTAGTATTATCACTGATTTTTACTGTTGCCAATATTTCTCACTGTATAACCCTGCTTCCGAGTGCCAGTAGCTTTTTCATCCTTTCAACATTTGGTTGAAATTCGTTCACCTTCATTCCACCTTGTCAGTGCTTGATTCTTCAGGGGTGTTATAAGTGTGTGTAGTTCTCTGGATATTGAGTTAATCACATACTCACTGTCACTCCGCTGAAGTAATCAGAAATGAAGTTACCCTTTAATTATGGAGAGGGCTGTGCCTTTTCAATGCTTCATCGACCCTTGCATTGCTGACATTGAACCTTAAGGCTGTTGGGAATGTCTTGTTCAGAACGTTTTGGGGAAGGATTCTGGTTATTTTTATAAATACCCTTCATTTCTCCTACTTTTGAAAAACTTCCTTTTACAAAATATTCCTTCTCTGTAAAAAAACCACTAAGTGGCTAGCCAACAAAATTTGCTGCCATCTGCAGTTTTTAAGAAGTGGCTGAGAGCGTGGTTTTGTACGTGAGTTCCCGGGGGAGTGTCACAGGGGGTGAGGCTGGTGTGGTAATTGCTGACCACGGGTAAGACTAAGGGTGATTGCTTGGAGGAACAATAACAACAGATTGCTTCTTACAGCCATCCTGCTCTCCTTTCCATCTTGGTAATGAGCAATTAGGACTTGCAGAGCAGCTTTATTTGCTTGCCCTGGTTCATTCAATGTACCAGGGTTAGCCCTGTCTCCTGCCTTGTTATGGGGTCTTGAAGTTTTCAGGTAGTTGCTGCTAGATATTTTGCTGCCTTGGAGGGTTTGGAGGAACCTGTTAAATCACAGTATGACTGCAGAAGAGCTGGAAGCAGCATAGTAAGGCAGTCATGAGATCTAGGACGAGGAGACTAACTTTATGGTATCAGTCCTTACTGGAGGGTATAGCTAAACTTCCAGCTGTGGCCAAGGTCACTTTTGGGATGGCAAGGTCCTGCAGAACAGGCTTGTGGTTCTTATTCTGGATCAAGATGGAGATTCCTTTGTTTGTCCTGCAGCAACTCCATGTACAGTGACAGCAGTGGGGCCAAAAGGTTGGGATTTATACAGAGATATTTTGCTTTGAATCAAGTTAAATTTAAATAAGGAAATTCTCAGGCTGGGAAGTTCTGATTAGAATTAGGCCTAGTTTTTCAAGCCTGATGTTTACTATAGCTATGGTAAAGTACCTTGGATGGTTCTTGTATGCCATGTGAATGCTTGAACCTCTGAGCTATGAAGTCACCATACACCCTACCTCTGAGAGGTATGTAAGTATTTCACAAAGAGAAGAACAGCTGCAATAGAAGATTGCATATAATCAGGCATATAATGCCTGATGGTTGTTAAAAATTTTTGCAGACTTGTGGAATAACTTCTGGTATTGATTACAAAGCGGACCAATTTCAACAGGAGTGAGTTGGTCCAAAGAGATCTTGGTGCTTAAAAAACTGTCCTGATAAACAGATGTGAAACCCTGTTCTGAGCTGGTAGAAGAAGGATGTCTCTCCAGGTTTTTCATTTCTTTCTAGATTTTTCTTTCCCTAGCTGAATTAGCAGATATGATATCTTGCTGGTTTTGTAATAGTGTTCAGCTGCAACTTCTACTTTTGCTGTTATTTGAAATGCTGCAAAGTGAAACAAAATAATTTGGGGTTGAAACAAGCAGCCCAATCCAAAACAAATTGTTACCATTTATTGAATGTTACACATACATGTTTATATATCTGTGAGAATATATGAAAATATATATATTTTTAAGTACATTGCTTCAGGTCTACCTAAAGTATTTTTTCTCTCCCCAGCTGAACCACTGATCTAAAAAGATGAGTTATTCACACCTCTCTATTGGTGAGGGATGGTGAGGACCTTTGTCAGATCATTGGGTTTGTAATGAAATTGTAGTATACTGTAATAGCTTCTCTTTGACAATTCCCCTTTAGGGCTCTTCTTTACCAGGTGTCTTAGAAACCTGACTTTTTGAATTTAAGTATCCTTTGTTATCAACTTCAACCTGGACTATAACTTCACCACATAGTTGTTCAGCAAAAACTTGGTATTTCAGAAAGTGTCTTAAGGCAGCTGCCTTGCTTCCCCTTCAGGCATATTTGGTTTCTTGTCTGACTGAAATCAGAAAGAGTGGGGGAAGATGTCATAATTTCTTCTTCTCTTCTTTTTTTGTAACCTTTTCATCAAACACGAGTAGCTGCATGTCTTTGTGCTTCAAATAGTGTTATCCTTAGGCAATGATAAGTAGAAAAATGTGTTTCTGCCTTGAAAATCTTATCACCTTGCTTTCAGATTCTTCCCTTTTCTTGTATCTGTCTGTCTGTGTATCCTTTGTGACTGGGCATGTACTATAACAACATTATTTATGTAAAGTGCAGGAAAGAGCAGTACATCAAGAGTTCAAAGGCAGATTGTAATTCAATAGAGATCAGGCGTTTCTTTAATTGCAGCTGGTTTGAAAAAGAAAAATGAAATGCAAATAGTTGTCATTTCCTCCCCTCAATTGTTTTGAAAAATAGAATAACATTTATGTTTTAGAGACGACTCTTTTGTTTTTAAATTTTAAAAATACACTTAAACCGACATGGCTATTCGAAAACATTTTTTCCCATGTGTGGCTTCCAGTTAATTTGATATAAAGAGGACACAGTCCTGGGTGTATTGCTGCCTCTGTGGGGAAAAACGGATTAAGAGCTCTTGGGATACCAGAGGCCTCCCCAGGCCCTAAGTAATGGAGCAGTCTTTGCTCAGATGCAGCTGGCTGGAGAGTCAGTCAGACTTGAATGACCTGAATGGAAAAAAACATGTATTTTGCTTCTCCAGTCTGCCCTCTGAGGAGAAGGAGATTTTCTTACGTTACTTGGGTCTGAGTAAGGGCTTTGTAGGTTCAGACATCTCAGGACACCCAGGGATGATTGGGCTGTGGGGGTGAGGGGTGCTGTGGTGAGAACAAGGAGGATGGAGTAAGGACTGCTGGGCAGTGAGCTGGGCTGTGGAGGAGAGCAGGACGCTGGCTGTTGCTAGAATAGTGGTAGATCCATCCAGTCAGCTGCACAATCTATGCATGGTGGGAAGCATCCACTGAGTGTGGCCAGAGTTTGCGCACCTCTTGCCATATGCCATCAGCCCCATGGCTGATGTTGAGGGGTAGTTTCTTCCTTCAAAACATGGGGTGAGACTTCCCCTTGGTAAGTAGGCACTGGGCAGGAATCCAAAGTAGCTAGCAATGCCTCAATATTGTGCGTCTTACAATTTCAGCATCTTCTCATATTGCTTGAACACAATATGGAGGAGAGTGACAACTGGGTACATTCTGCACCTGGATTGTCATCACTCCTTGCCCCAAAACTAAAGGGCTTTTGCCTGTGAATATCAGAGCAGTACTGAAATAAGGAATCATTTAGCATTGATAACCTCCTGCTGCCTCTTTCTCCATTCCTGCACCTAATGAAGAGTTGTCTAACTACTGTATGATGGTACCATGAAATATTGAATTGGAGAGGCCGTCCTAATATTCCACCAGGTACTGTAAGCAGCACAGCAAAATGATTAATGAGATCTGGCCCTAGCTCTGTCAAAGCCAGATCTGTTGGGCTGCAGAGTTTCTTCTTTTTTGGAATATTCTGCTCAGCAGCACGTTGCCGTACAGACTCATCAGCAAATGAGTAGCAGATGGAGCAGTGACACATTTTATCTTGCAGCAGCAGGGACATTGTATGTGCTAGGAGAATTCAGAGAAGTTAGTTTCATGAAAAGTATGTGTTGAAAGAAAAGCTGCTGATCGTTTTTCTTTCTCTACAAAATTGCAGATGGACAAACAGAGAAGAAAGTGGTTATCTCAAGCAAGGCAGTAACAAAGAATGAAATGTTCAAGAAGTTAAAATTAAAACTCCTGCTATGGCAAAGACACACATCTCTGCCTCCTGTGCTCAACTGTTACACCATGGCTTAGTTTTTGTTTCAGATATTATCCTTTCAATCAGGGCTTTACAAATTCGTAGGTGGAACTACTGTTCTTTAAATGCCAGATGCTGCCTCCCATCAGAGAGCACTTAATCCATATCCTGCGCCTTGTATTAATTGATTCCTCCACCCCTCATAATATATAGCAGATGAGACATCATAAAGGAAAATCTGAAAATGAATCTGAGCTGAGACTGAGCTTCAGGATTGTTTGGTTCCTGAGCTGTTCCCACATATGCCTTTTCTTGCTCTAAGCTCCATGCACCTTAATCTTTACTAGGATACTTAGACTAGAAATTGCTGATTGTGGAGTTCAAGCCTGAGGCTGGATCCTGAAGCTAACTAGACCGTGAGAAAAAGTAAAGCGGACATTACAAAGCAAGGTCTGTTTCCAGACAAATCTAACTCCTGAAGATGCAGTCATTGTCTGAGTGCATGTAGGATTTAACTTGTTGTGGTTTCAGCTGGGATGGAGTTAATGTTGGTGTAGTGCTGTGTTTTAGATTTGGGATGAGAAATACTGTTGACAGCGCACTAATGTTTTTGGTTGTTGCTAAACAGTCAAGGCCTTTTTTGCTTCTCACACCACTCCGCAGTGAGTAGCGTGGGAGTGCACAAGCAGTTGGGAGACCCAACTGGGACAGCTGACCCCAACTGAGGAAAGGGATATTCCATGCCATGTGATGTCATGGTCAGTATATAAAGCTGGGGGAAGAAGATGGAAGGGGGGTCATGTTTGGAGTTATGGCGTTTGTTTTCCCAAGTAGCCATTACACGTGATGGAGCTCTGCTTTCTTGGATGAACACCTCCCTGCTGATGGGAAGGGGTGAATGAATTTCTCGTTTTGTTTTGCTTGTGCGTGTGGCTTTTGCTTTACCTATTAAACTGTATCTCAACCCTTCCAATTCTCTTCCCCACCCCAGCCAGGGGAAGTACACAGGCAACTGCGTGGTCCTAGTTGCCAGCTGGCGCTAAACTGTGACACCTGTGATAGTCCTTACAGTAAGATTATTTTTTTTTTCTCTATTAACAGACATGTAGGGGGATGCTTTCTGCCTGGTTTACGTGTGTAGTGTTTCCTTCTCATTTTCACCCTGATATTCATGCTGCATCCAGGGATTTGGCAAGTATTTATTCCCAATGACTATATTGATCTATGCGGAGAGAACATATGCAGTTGGCAGCATGCTGTGTGCCTTGCTGTTTACCAGATACAAGGTGCATCCATAGATGTCAATTTGCCATCGAAGTGCTATGCAGTATTGATGGATTTGGGCCAATGCACCCAAAAATGTCTCAGCCTTCCCAGAGTCTGATTGCTCTTGAGATAGTGCTTGTGCAAATGAAGAAAGAGATGTGACAAGGTACTGGCAGCAGCAGGGAATGGGTCACAGTAACCTGACTGTTCCTTTCAGTCCTTTATCCCAGTCCCTGCTGTGTCTTCTACAATAACTGATATCCTGTTTCAGTGCATGACATAAGACATAATTCAATAGTCTGTTCTCCTCACTTGTCCTGTCCTGTGACATCCTTGATGCACAAAGGGCTGTGACTTATAACAATGGACATCTTGGGAACCATGTGCTGCTCTGCAAGGTATGTCATGCTGTGCAGAGATGGAGATGCTGGCAGCCAGGGTCAAGCCTGACGCTTCCTGGATTTAAAGGTGTGACTGCACAGCATCACCAGAGTCTGTTTGAAGTCTGTGGTGTGAAACATGGTGACTACCAGGAGAGGACAGAAGGTATCAGGAGTGGACATGCATGTCAGCAGCTCTGAAGCTTCTCAGACAGTAAGGATGCCATGGTGATAAGGTGCTTCCCATCCCCTGCCCAGAATCACTAACATTGGCTAAACCAAATTCCCAGTCCCAAATCCATTGGGACAGAGGATCTTCAACCATCTACTGCTGATCTTTCTACTGATTGTTGTCTAGTAAGAAATAGTTGATTTTTTTTGTAGTTGAATGCTTTGTTAAAGCACCCAACTCTGCGCACAGACAGCAAAGTAGCCAATGTGCCTACCAGACATGCATGAACGAGCCTAGTGACCATGAAACCGAATAGTCCTGCTACAGCTAGGCGAAGTTTAAATAGATGCTTTGCAAAGAACCTCAAGCCAGCTCTTAGCAGCAAATAACAATGTTCCTGAAGAGGGTCCGATCTGTGTGCTAGTCATGGATTTTTGGGTGCCTTTGGAATCAGATTAGTTGCCGTATAAAAAGTTGGTCAAAAGCAAGAGACAGCCCTTTTTACCCATGAGGGTATAAAATACATGAGGGTGTTGTATGTCACAAAGATTTCCTGAGAATCCACTCAGGTCTGCTGCCTATAAATAATATGATTCTTCTGAGTGCCTACCAACAAAATATTTGTGCTGCCCCATCATAGAATCATATGGGGTTGGAAGGGACATGTGTGCTTTCTTCTCCTTTTTTGAGGTCTGTGTAGATATGGATACAAGTGATCAACGTGATGTTCAATGTGATGGAAAAGTTGGACGTGATCACCTGTCAGGTGTACGAAGGACGTTGTTTGAGAGATCTAGGTCAAGAACATGTGGTTTTGTGTGTGTTCGGTCTCTTAAAGAACAAAAAAGGAGCATTTATTCACACTTGTTTTCTGAATTTCAACTGAAGAGAATAATAGAGCCAATCTGACCTGCTCTTTGTAACATGCAACTAATGCATGTTACATGCTCTAATGACAAGAACATAAGTCCAGATATTTTCTGCTCTCCTCTCTCTTTCCTGAAGATCGAAAACCATCTAATGACAGCCATAAGGAGTCTCCCATAGAGATTGAGCTGCAGGTTTTAGTATTTTGCCAATTGAAAACAATCAGACTTTTTACTGCAGGAGAGGAAGGGAGGCAGAGTAGAGAAAAAGGCATTCTGACAACAGTCAGCAATTCTACAATGCTGGGATGATCTGCTGAAATACTGGCCTTGTCACACCTGGCTGGATTGGGCAGAGCTGCAACAAGAGGACTTGTTTTGCCTTTGAGATCTTTAGGGTTTTTTCTTTGTGAGAGAGAATAATGAGGCAATTGTTAGCACATAGAGCTTTCACATCAGAGTAAGGAAGATATGGGGGCAAAAGCTTTAAATTGCCTGTCAATTACCTGGTATATTCTAAGAAGTCATTTCTGAGGCTTCATTCTGAGACACGCATTCAATGTGGTCAGGGAAGGTCTCATTGTGTGCTTCAATCACCAGCTACTCTTTTTCCAGGACACTGGCTTTCTAGTTGGATGACAGATGCAGACAGCCTCACAGAGCATGAGAGTGGGAGGAAAAGAGGGTGCTAGAGGCACACAGTGTTGCTCTTATTTATTTGACACCTAGTGGCTGCAGACCAGGCTCATATGAAGAGTTCCATCATGCTTTGTTGCTTACAAAGTGGTACCTGTGCTCCTCACACCCTGTCTCTAAACTCTTCCTCACTGAATGATATTTTAGACTTCAGGGCTGAGGGACCTGATCTGAGTGGTGGCAGGTCATCACCCCCACAGAGAGGGCAGGATGAGGGATTTGTATGCAGGGATGAGGTCTCAAAGAGGAGAGCAAGTGCCCTGCTCTTCAGGGAGAGTGGCAGCTTCTGGGTGGTATGAAGAGGGATGTCTGTTTCTTCTGGGGAGCTCGAGGCTGGTATCTGTCACAAATGAGTGGAGGGATGGGCTGATGTTGGTAAAAGATAAGGATAATTTGACTTCAGGCGGTGATGGCCTGAAATGCACACTTTACTAAATAAGCAGCAGATCTAAAGCAGCATGAAGTCCCCTCTGTATGATGACCAGGGTGTGGGGGAGAGGAGCACAGACTGCATGAGGCTGAGGCAGCCTGACATCAGTCTGTGAGCTGTCAGTGTGGCATGTAACTGCAACGGAAGATGCCGAAGTGGTGCCTGGAGTTTTCATCAGTGCTTTGCAATGGACCTCATGCCCACTTCACAGGTAGAGAATTAAAATATCAAAAAGCAATGTGCTTTGCCTGGTCACCAGCATAACCAGGATTACAACCTTGACCTCCACGGTCCCATGCACTTCCCTGTTGGCAGCACTGCTCATAGGTGGTCAGTTCAGTTTTAAGTGCATGGGATCCTCTTCTGTTATCCCACGTGCAGAACGTGAGGCTGCATGCAACAAATGGCAGTTGTCTGAGCAGGTGGAAGGGCAGTCTCCTCGCTGCCACCAGGAAGTCTCCAGAGTTAATGCAAATAGAGGCATTGCGCTCTCTCATCTCTTGTGAGTTACAGCCTGGAAAGCAAGCCACTAGACACCCTCCTCTGATCATTATGTCACACGTGCAACTCCTTAATTAGGCAAAACTCTCACCCAAAGACTTTCTTCCCTCCCTTTCTTAGTGTACCCTGTCCCACTATCTGCTGGGGAAACACAGTTTGGTAAGTGATTTACAAAAACATGAAGAGATCCCTTTCTGCTGTTCATGAGTAACTCTTCTCCAGTGCTGTGGTGTCTGAAATCCTCTGCAAAGCTGACTCCTGACATTGTCATTAATGTCTCTGGCATGGTTGGGAGGAGTGAAGGATGAGCTTTAGCTGAACATTAATCTCAGATTAGTCTGGTTTAGTAAAAAAAAAAAAAAGCCAATTGCATAATTTCTGAAAACCAAAGGGAGGCAGAAGCCTATTCATTTAGATGTAAATCACTGTAAAGTGCTGCTCTGGGTTGATTTAGTTGATGTTAAATTTGTCAGCTTAAAAATGCGGGGCAGGAGGGGAGAGGATGGGGACAGAGAGTGAGATTGCAGGACTGCTTTCAGAACTTTTTTATAATCCTATATATTTAGAACGAAGTTAAATCCTACCTTGTGGTAGTACTACAGATTTGTCTGAAGGAAGAGGAGGGAATATTTGCCTTCCAGTGCTTGCTTTGAACTTCTGAGCTTATTAGAGCCCTGAATCAATATTCAGTGCAATTTCATTACTAGTTGAGTGAATTCAGATTTTTCATTCAAAGTGATTATTTCCCTCCCTCTAGCTGTCAGAGAGACTCTTAAATACCCTTTTGCTCCAGACTGATCAAAACATTAGTGGAGCTTTGTGAAGTTTGGACCTGCTACTCGGCACCAGATTCATTAATCTTTTGGGCTTCTGACAGATGTTAACTAAAAGCAGCCGTATGTTAAAACTTTCCTTTAGTGATCAACACATAAAAGTATTAGGAACTGGGAGGAATAACATAGAATATATTATGTGCTATGAATGTATAACTAAAACAGATAAAATAGCTAGAAAATAAAATGTAAAACTGCAGCCTGACATGATTCATTATAATGTTTGAGGAGTATTTAACAGTTTAATTTTCTTAATGATTATAAGTGTTTGTTTTGAATATTTCTAATAGATATTCACAGAGAATATGAATTTTAGCATTTTATATCCAAGGCTGGAATTAATTTGTATGAAATTCCTCCAGTGAAAAAAATAGATTTCTTTAATACTCCAGGCACAGATGCTGCCAATTCTTTAGAAATTTCCACGGTTACTAAGAAAAATTGTATGTATTATGAGACAAGTCTAATAGATCATAGAGTTAGTCACTTAAACCTGCAGGAAACGCATTTATTAGGGCTTAATCTGTATTATTAAGCACTCATGGGGAATTTGCCATTAAAGCATAAATCACTGTCACTGATGATCTCTAGAAAGCAATGCATGCTGACTGTGATCTCTCAATCTTCACTGCATAGAGAGCAGGCAAAGTATAATTTCTAGATATGCGTGGCTTCAAAGCGAAGTCTCTTGGGAATAGTCTGCATGGTCAGTCCTTGCCCCAAGCATCAGAAGTGCTCGCTTTTGGGTGAGTTTCTCAGTTTGTAGAAAGGCTTGGCCATAAAGCAGCACGTGGGGCTGGGCTCACAGCTTGTTCAGTGGGGAAAACGTGCTACTGGAGCCTGCTTGGTGGCTGCAGTTAATCATGTAGTGGGGTACTTGTACATGGCAGCCAACATATCTCTTCCTAAACACTGATGTCCTCTAACGTGTGCTGCACGTGTGATAGAATGCCTACCTAGGGTATTGGCACACTATAGGCACACTATAGCCCAACTAGAATGTGCCTCCATCAACAGCCAACTGCTGTTCATTATCACTTGATCAACGTGGCAGTTGGACATGTGAGAGGAAGGCTTTTGGTCAGGTATTCTGGGTTGGGGGAGAAAGTGCAATTATGAACCTCACTAAACAGTAAAACATACCTCCCTGAAGCCAGGGACTCAGTTGGTCTCATGACACATGCAACGTGTTGGAGCTGTGCATCAGCCCTACAGATGGGGCACAGCAGAGCCTCCTGCGGCCAGCAGGTTTTGTGTTTCAGATCTCATTCTGCATTATAAACTCATCATTTCAGTGTTTGGAAGGCACCATTCCTGGAAGGCTGGGGCCCCATTTCTATGAGATTTTGGCTATAGATAACCAGTAATTTTTAACCTAGTTGTTAATTAAATAATTTATGTCTTAATAAATGTATTTGTTTGGAGGAATACTGAGCTCTGGTCCCCCTGAACTTCTGTGTGTTAAGGAAAAAGTGATTTGAGTATGAAGAGGGATTTACAAGAGCAAGTAACTGGCCAGCACTAGGCAGTAAGTGGCAGTGTGAGCTAAGGACAAAATGCTTTGACCAGTGTGTCCTTTTGGACAGCCTTACTGGCAGGAGGTGGCTCCTGTTTGACAGCTGTCCAGGACAGCATAACAGGGAAAAACCTTAAAATTCTTCTTGGCAGCAAGCAGAAATCTTCAGGAGGGGCAATATGGTAAATATTTTGCTGCTGGTCCATCCTGAAGGATGGAGATTGGCACGTACGTCATGGCATTCAAACAGCACCCTGAGTAACGTTTGCATTCTGTCCGTTAGGCATTTTATGTAAGGCATTCTTTTGAGGGCAGTTTGATTTCATTCTTGTTTGTTTTAATACACTGTGAATTCAATTCTCAATTGTACTAAAGTATTTTCCCCTTCTTTGACAGCATGTCAGAGGCTACAAAGTATGTTCATGTTAAGTGCTCTTAGTATAGTCAGAATGACATAAGTGTCTTAGGTTGAGTGAGGAGAAGGTCTTTTCTTGGTGCAACTTGGTGCTCAGAAGTCCACAGAAGTAAAGTCTGCTGAAGTAAATGTCGCTTTCCAACAGTGTCTGGAAAATAAATATCTAGTGTGATCACCTGACTATGGATGTAATTCACATTTAATTCTCCCACAAGATTTAGGGAATTGGAGACAGAGACTGAAAAGACTATTAGGTTATCTGCAGTCTTTCATCTAGAATCTTTTAATTGACTAATAGTAGGATTCAAATCAGTCTGTTATTCCTCCTCTATGCACATTTCCTACAGTCTTATTAAATCTTCTTTTAGATGGCTTTGAACAGAAGAATAGAAAGTATTATTTTTTAAAAAAAAGGCTGATTCAGAGGTAGAAAGTATAAGACTATGTAATGTTAAAAATAGATGCGGACCTCTGTGTCGGTCTAGTTTCAGATCCAAAGCTGTACTTCTACTCTTACACCTTTCAGAAGAAACACTTGTTTTAGGCTGGTAGGGATGTAATATATTGACACCAGTGGCATGAGTATAACTGAGATGAATTTGATTCCGCTCCTCACGCCACTTCTTTCTTCAATCTATATTTCACTTGAGAAACTTGATTTGATGTCAGAGAGAGTTGCATGTGGTAAAGGGTCCTGGCATTTTATTGCTCCTGCCTAGATGATATTACTAATGTTTCAAGGAGCGCTGTAAAGCATGAAAGCAAGACATAAATCTCTAAAGGTAGCCTAGCTGCTGTAAAACTGTAAACTAAATGCGAACCTTTTGCATTTTCTGCAATGATGTTAGAAAAGAACTTGACTGATTGACTGCTAATTCTACTGATTGAAAATGGGGGACAGATTCATAGCCAGATGAAATCTAACATGCAAGACCTTGTTCTTACAGTTGTGCAATGTAATAAGGGAAAACTAGAAAGAAGTAACACATGCCTAGTTTTTTTGATCTGACACTGGGCTATCAGTTAGAGCTGGCCAAAAGGCAGATTTTCCATGTTGTTTTACAACTTTTTTTTTTTTAATTATATTTTGTGTCAGTTTGAATCAGGCTGTTACCAAATATTTTGACACTTCTGTGAACTGGATATCCTGGCAAAATATAATTTTGGAAATGCTGAAATATGTCACTGTAAATTTACTCCCCTTGGCCCACACTGCTTTTGGGCAAAATGCATTTATCTTTTTCAGTATCGCCACTGCTGACAGAAGCCATGAAACAGGTGGGAGTAATTTGGGGTCTGATGATGTGGGGCTTGCTTTGCACGATGTGCTCTGAGCTGTGGGTCCACAGGTTCCTGGTATCTGCCAGGCACGTGTCAGGGCAGTGCCACCGATGCCTGAGGCTGCCCTGCTCTATCTCCTCCCCTGCTGCCTTCCACCCCCTGTTTATGCAGGTTGCTACTCTTGCTGGCTCTGATCTTGCCTGTTTGTCATTGAGGACCCCTTTTTGTGGTAAGGAGCCCTGGTTTCCTGAATCTAGGCACATCTTCTGCATACACACTCAGTGTCACCCTGGCTTGCCGTGGTCCTTGCTTTCTGTGGCCCTGACTACACCGAGCAAGTTCCTTGCACCTCTGCACTTAATTGCAGCCTGGCTTTAATCATTGTATCTTCTCTTTGGATTATCCAAAGTCAGTCAAACCTGTTTTGAAGAAGGTATTTTGGTTTCATAGATAGAGTATTTTGGATGAAATTGGTTTCTATGGGAAGTTTCATTCTAACTCATTATGTGCCATTTCTAGGATTAGTATTAGTATTGCTTTCAAACCTACTCTACTTTCAGGAAACTTTCTTTCCTCTGGGCCTTGTTCCTTGAAATTCCTTCTTATCGCAGCCTCAGGTTCATCTTCTGTGCTTTGTATTGTTTGCTTGGATATTTCCATTGACATTTTAGACTCCTTTAAGAATTGAGGGTTGTGGTACATGCACAGAGTTCTGCTTTCATAAATGTAGGTGTTGCCCTGACCTCGCTAGGTGATGTGCAAAGTCTGATTTCCATGACATTATCATCTCCACTTGTGCCCACCTGAAGTGTGCAGTCTGGCAGCTGGAGCCAGAGGGAAGGTCAGGAACTGTAGGCCTGCTGTTGAAACTTCTGAACAGACGGGTGTTGCACTTCACCTGACTGGTTCAAGGCAGAGGTATTCATTCCTTACTTTCCTGGACATGCTTGCACAGCTTATTTAGAAAAAAACAAACAACCCCCACCCCCCAAACCCCCACACCAAAATCAAAACCCAAAACAACATAAACACCCAGAGAACATCCTAAAGTGATGCTTGATGCTTGGTTACTTTTGGCTCATGCAATGTTAATTACAATGGCTGGGTGGTTCCGAATCTAAAAATTATGATCATCAATCTTTAATGAGAGACATCTCTGCCAATCACAAAAAAGCAGCAAAACTGTTCACAGGTTGGCAGATAATGCCAGGTTGACTTAAATTGTCATAAATTACTGAAGAATTCCAGTGCCAGCCTCAAGTCACACTCCCCATCCCCAACTGCCACCATTCCCCATCAACTGCCTGGCCTGCAGTGTATGCCAAAGGCAACAGCTCATCACTAAAATAAAAAAATAAATATTGAAAGGCAGTTATAAAATATTATTTTGCATGTGATTCTGTTTTCCTTTTTCATCTTGTTGTTTGTTATCCAATGTTGCCTGACACGTTAGTAATAGTCACTGTTACTGCTACACTAATTGTGTCCGTTACAGGAGACACTGTAATCTTGATAAGGTGTTTAAAAATTGCTGCTCATGATTTAAGGCATGAAATAAAAATATTTCATTAACTGTTATATGACACCTCATATTCTGGAAACCATGACTTTTTGAGTACTCTAAATGATATGAAATGAGGAATTAATTTTTCCAAATAAAAAGGGGGATTTGTCCATTTTTTTCCAATTTGCTAAAGTTGGTAGTTATGCCACAATTGAAATGACATAAATAATCTTGATCAAAGTAGTGTTTTTGAACAAAAAAACTCTTTCAATACTTTCAGCAGTGAGTATTTCTAGGAAGTTACATAGCTGTGCAAAACAGTTTTGAGTCACTAGAAGACTGATTACTTCACCTCTGTTTCCTTTTTGTTTGAGCCAATGCCAGAGGCTGGCAGTGTGCAAGGTGTAAGAACTAGTTGGCTGGAGCTTCATGTAGGTAATCCTGCAGTGTAGTTGGGAGGCTGGGGAAAAGACTAGACATGGCAAGATTTCTCTCTGCCCTGCTGTGAAAGATGGACGCTTGCCATAGGACACGACAATTTGCTGTGTGGAGTTGTTGTAGCTATTGCTAAGCAGGTGTTGCTCGATCTGTGCAGGGGTTTGCAGCCATGTCCTTGGATGTGCTCCTTGCTGTCATTCATTGGAGAGGCTGCTGTTGCATTCATTTTTGGGTCTGCAGCCTAAGTTAGTCCAGAAACTAACTGAAGCAAATGACAGCGTGACACTGCGTTAGTAAGCTCTCTGCCCTTCTAAACACTATAGTGGGCATACTTTTGCTGCAGTCAGCAAAAACAACACTCAAAACAGCCAAGAAAACCAACAATTTCCCCCTGGATCTCATTCTCATTTGAAGATGTATGTGCTCTGTTTCTCTTGTGAGTAGGGGCTCTTGAGACACTCAGTGTCTTTGGGCTTGTGCTGATCAGAGCACTGCCACTTTGCATCCAGATCCTGAGTTCCCACAGGTATCTAACCTGGATTAGTATCCATATAGGTAATGGTGCTCCTGGGTTGATGCAACGCTAGTGACCCATGAGCTGTGTTGCTTGTCTAGAGTTCTCTGGGTGGGATTTAAGGTATTGACATGTTCTTGTGGCTCATCTGTCTGAGAAGTTGGCCCCCTCCCTGTGCTGTGCTGTTTTAAAAGACGATGGCCCAGTAGAAGGGGGTTTTTGATGAACATCACAATTCTTCACTCTTAAGTTGGATCAAAAATGGCTCTAAGTCTAAAGTAAATTTCAAAGCACATGTTTTCCATCAGGTCTTGCATTTACTTTCTTTAGGTACAGTGGGCATGTCCTGAAGAAAAATTCTTCCCGTATGTCTGCCTACCTTATGAAAGAATTTCTTTGACTCTTTCCATCAGCTTCCCAGGCCTGAACCCCAGTCCCAACAAGGACACTGTGTAGAGGCATGGCTTTGCATGCTGCACAGTTAGAGCTACCTGTTATTTCCTCAGCTTTAGCAATAAAAACACATACAGTACAGACAGAAGTGCTTAATAGTGATTCTGAATAGTAGCCAAGTTTAGCAGCAGATTTACGGCTCGTGCAAATTGCATGAAGTTCAACCAAGCCAAATGCAGGGTCCCGCACCTGGGACGTGGCAACCCCAGGCACAAATACAGGTTGGACGGAGAATGGCTGGAAAGCAGCCCCGAGGAGAAGGACTTGGGAGTGCTTATGGATGAGAAGCTCAACATGAGCCGGCAGTGCGCGCTGGCAGCCCAGAAAGCCAAACGTGTCCTGGGCTGCAATCAAGAGAAGTGTGGCCAGCAGGTCTCAGGAGGTGATTCTACCCCTCTACTCTGCACTCGTGAGACCTCACCTGGAGTACTGTGTCCAGCTCTGGAGTCCTCAACACAGGAAGGACATGGACCTGTTGGAACGGGTCCAGCGGAGGGCCACGAGGATAATCAGAGGGATGGAGCACCTCTCCTATGAAGACAGACTGAGAGAGCTGGGGTTGTTCAGCCTCGAGGAAAGAAGGCTCCAGTGGGACCTTATAACAGCCTACCAATATCTGAAGGGAGCCTACAGGAGAGCTGAAGAGGGACTCTTTGCCAGGAAGAGCAGTGACAAGAACAAGGGGCAACGGTTTTAAATTGGAAGAGGGGAAATTTAGACTAGATACCAGAAAGAAATTCTTTCCTGTGAGGGTGGTGAGACACTGGAACAGGTTGCCCAGGGAAGTTGTGGATGCCCCATCCATGGAAGTGTTCAAGGCCAGGCTGGATGGGGCTTTGAGCAACCTGCTCTAGTGGGAGGTGTCCCTGCTCATGGCAGGGGGGTTGGAACTAGATGATCTTTAAGGTCCCTTCCAACTCTAACCATTCTATGATCCTATGATATAATCAGAGATGAACTTGTTAGAAGTCCCATTATTTTATACACCTGTGTGCAGGTATCACATGATTTGTGATAAGCTTTGGATTGGAAGCTCTAGTCTGTGATTAATAAACTGCAAAGAAAGTGCATATGTATTTTGTTGTTGTTGAAATTAAGGCATGAAATATGCATCTCTTAAAGCAGACACTTGTGTGAAATAAAACTACGGAATCAGAAGGAGTCAGGTTATAGCTGTGTTTTTATAAGGAGAGAACTGCTTCTATGGAACAACATGTAAAGGACATTGAAATGAAGAAGGTATCTAAACTGGTATAGAAAATGAACGTAAAAGAAAATTATAGCAGTGTGAAGTGATATGAAATAGAATGAGAGTATTAGGGTATAAAACTCTATGGAGGTTAACATTTGGGCAAAGAAGAAGTATTGCTCCTGAACTGATGTTGTTTTTCTCTCTCCTTCTTGGCTAATCTTATAAAACCTGGTGGCTAACACTGACTAAAGTGTATTCAGGCTTGAGCCCTGAATCTGCGCCGCTCTGTGAGCTCTTCTGTTCCCTTCCCATTGCATTATAGCTAACTCTGAAGGAAGCTGAACTACGTTGAGGTTTAATCAGTGTTACTAATAGATGATAGCAAGTGATTAACTAACATGGAATCTGTCCGATTTACATCAAAACTTGTGACATGTTTTCCACTTCTGGGTTTTTGGGGTCACAGTTGCCAGTTAGCATGTCTGCTGGTTGGGATGTCAGTTCATAGTGACTGGTCTCAGTTTGGTTCCCTTGGAACTGTTATTTGCTTTCTGGCTTCTGCTAGTGAAGCAGTAGTCTGCTATACCAGAAAACAGCATGGCCTGCTGGATGTTGTGGCTCATCTTGGGAAGCACAGGGGACACGGTGCAGGGTACTTGCCTTGTCATGACTGACACGGGCACTCTGCTCAGTGGGAGCTTTTATTTCCTGGAGTTGTCAATTTGGGATATTTTGTGAGCACAAAATCCTCTTTAAAAATCCCAAACAAACAAAAAAAATACCCTTAGGACTGAGGCAAAGCCAAATCGCAGAAATAAATTACCCAGAGTTAGACAAGCATAAACATTTTTAAAAATGACACAAATGTTAGAGAAGGGGAAAAAGTGCCTAGTTTTGAAGAAATAAGAATTCATGTTAAGGGTCTCTGATAATAGACTTAGGCTCACCAACACATGGTCCCAGGCAGCTTCACAAATACCATATTTGCTCCCTGCCTCCAGGCTCTTCTCTTGCTGTTCTGAATGTGGTTAGGGACTTCTTTCTTCTTTCTCCCCTACAATATTCAGTTTCTTGCTTTGGTAACTCGGGAAGGGCTTCTTTTATAGCTCACCATAGTTGCTACAAGCAGTCCTTTGCTGAAGGTTAGCTAAAAACACCCTTCTCACCTTCTCAACCCTAACCAGCTGTGAGTAGTCTCTTCATGGAGAAGGTCATCCCAGGTTGGAGCAGGTTAACAATCACTGGCTTGATTCTGTTCTCTTCTGCTGATCTGCCCATCAGTCAGATGATGTCCTTTCTGGCATGCATTGTGCTTTGTGCAATGAAGGGGTCATTTAATACAAATGGTATAGACAACATGTGTTAGATATGGAAGGAGGCTACAAGCTGTGTTTTTTGATGCCACTGTATTTCCAAGGGCACCACTATGATCTTTAACTTTTCATCATAATTTCCTTTTTGTTTAGCTTACTCCACCTGCTCCTGATTGCTGTAGTTCTGGTTTAACCATGTGCTCTCTGACTTTGCCCTGCAGGTAAATTTTCTTGGCAGGTTTGGCTGAAGATATTGAAAACCAGTGCAAATTGCTATCATCACAGCCTGCTAGGACATATTTGAACCTTGACTCAGATCTGACCTGAAAGTAAGAACAGAAGGCTGCAGAGCTAAGGACGCTTAGGAGCAGATGGATCTAACTTCAGAGTGGCGTTTCCAACCAGGATAAGTACGATTGCTACGAAGGAGAACACTTAAGACTGCTGGGCAAGGCTGCCATTAGGTGATACGATGCAAAGGCCAACAACAGCTATAGTGCCTGTGCTGTCTAATGATCCATACTCAAAATGGCACAGAGAAAAGAGGAAGCTAAATTTATTCATCCAAGATAGGACAATCCGGCTGATCGACAATGGCCATGACCCAGAGCACTGCACCTTGGATGTGGCAGAAAATGAGGTAGGCTGAAGAACTTTGATGAGGGTAAAGTGGGAAGGTATAGGGGGGGAAAGGGAGAGGGGACAAGACCTGAAGACAAGTTGTGTCTTTCTAGCTAGAACAGTCAAGAGAGGAAAATAGGCTATTCCCATGTGAGAAAGGTATGGGTCAGTGATATGTGTGGCATTTTATATATGGAAGTGTGATTTCACACCATTTTGTGCTAGATTTGACCTAAGCTTTTTTCTTTATTCTTAATACAATATTTTTAATTGGCCTACTTGGCTTTAGTTCAACTATAGCACTTTTATGGCCATGTATAGAGCACTAATGTGGATAGAAATGTTCCACTAAAAACAATACATGTGCATGAGGTGGTTTGTTGTGTGTAGGGCTGGCCATGCATATTGGCAAACTGGATCGTATAGAGTCAAATATGGGCAGGTTTTGAAATATGTGAGAAGCAGAGCAGTGATTTGGTCTGGCAGGTGATGGACTGGCCTCGGAGCAAGGAAACCCCGCTCTGCTTTTCATGAATTCGTTATCCTTTGTATCCTTTTTCATCTCTCTGTTGGTTTTGTCTGTTCACACAGCAAGTGAGTTTCTGTCCATTGGTACACAAAAGAGCCTTGACCTTCACTTCTATCACTGTACGATCCCACTGGTATAAATAATGTATACAGTTTTTAATAGCCTTACCTACAGCAGTCAGCAGTTAAGCACTTTTTTAAAGGCCAAAGCATGCTAAGATGCCTTCCCTTAGATGGGAAGCTTTCCAGAGCAATAAGTTGATGTGCTACTGGAGTATGTTGCCCTTAAGTAATAACAGTGGATCCATATGAATAATTTCAGAACCATAATAGGACAGTTTAGCTCTGGATCCAAACCCAAGATGTGCAGCTCAGTGTCAATTTCCATTTAGCGCTGCTTTGAACTGGACCCCAGCGTTATTACTTGTGGCTCTGTCATCAAATCTCCATAAAAATGCCATGTATAGCAGTCATCTTAGTAGGAAACCTGTATCAGTATTGTTTAACCTCAGTGACTTTCCACAGAGGGAAAGGGGGCTGCCAGTTTTCTTTATGATTAAAATTAAGGCTAGTAAGAGTGTGAGTCTGTATATACACACATGTATGTGTATTAATCCGAAGCAGAAATGTAATGCGTCAACAAATTCAGAGAATAAAACCTGTTGCACTTAGACACCTCAGCTGGCCCAGTAGCCAATCTGGGAGATGAGCCTCTCTTGCCTAATATTTTCCAGGGGCATCTTTGGGTTTTTTTTGCTGTAAACCCTTGTAAGCACAGGGAAGGGAAAGGAAAGCAATGGCGATTCCATTTTACCCTTCAGTTTTAACAAAGACTCAGGGGCCATTTTCAGGTTGCCTGCAGCTTCCATGGCTTCAGGAGTTTGTGCTGCAAACGCTAGTCCTGTTCTTTAGCATCTGGAGATGTAAACATACAGCAATCGAGCATTTAATTTAACTTTGTGGAGCTGCGTAACTTTCAGATTCTGAGGCAAATTGGCTGCTATTAAAGGGAAACACTGATGTTTAAATATACATTCATTCCAGAAAAAGGCTGGAGGAACTTTTTAATATTTATGGTGCAATAATTGATCTTTTACCACTGTCAAAAGCTGTTAAAGACTTATCAGCTTGCTATTTCTGCACCATATGCTCTATACAAGTTCCTCACCATGTGTCTTTCCTGCACTTTAGGGGAAGAACATTTGTTAGAATATCAAAACAGAGAATCACTTCTTCAAATGACGGTGCCTGTATAGATGTGTGGGATTTTAACATAAGCCCTCATTTATATCCAGACCTCTTGAGAATGGAGAGGTCTATGGATGTACAATTTGTGTGGTGAAGCATGGTAATAGTATTTTGTCCAAAAAAAATTGTATTTGAATTTGTTTTAACGTTGGCCAGAATAACTTAATGCAGTGCTGTTGTGAAGGTACCGAACTGCAGCCTTGGAGTGAAGCATATATTCTTTGCACTGGCACATTCACCTCATTTAGCTTTACTGTCGCTGTTTGGGTCCTGATCCTACATCTTGTTCCCACTTTTCTGGAGTCTTACCTCCCTCTTGCCTATGTATGAAGTATAGTGTGATGGTGGGAGGCCTGGGGGCCCATGAGGCAATAAAAAACAAGGTCTTCATTGAATACAGCTGAAATAAACTCTTTACTACTTGCCTAAGCTGCTGTCTATGAAAATTGACACCCAGAGTGAAGGATAAATGAATGTTATGAAATATTATGCATCAAGTTAAGTCTTCAGCTGTTTGCTCTTCTGCAGAGCTCAGGCATTAGGGCTTGGCTGGTCAGAGGTCTCCTCTGAAAAGAAGAATTTAAGTGGGGCCAAGTCAGCTTAAGTATTCCCTGCAGTGTCTCACCTCCCCAAGGCTAATGGGGAGGGAGTTTGGACTCTGCAGATCTCAGCCTGGGAATACATGGAGCATTTAGGTGTCTGCATTGCATTTTTGCCTTCTAATGGAGTGCAGAAGAGTCTCAGGGAGCTTCCCTGTCACCTGAGCATGTTTCCATCACAGTCCCTCTCTGCCAGCCTCACCCTCATTTTCTACATTAGAAACATTTACTTAAAATAAAAGGAATTGAGAAAAGAGTATGAGAGAAGCAATAATACTGTGGGAAGAAGAGTTTATTAAATTCGATTTCTAATTATTTTTTTGTATAGAACATTTCTGGAGAAAGAGGGGTGGAATGAGCTTCCATAGTTCATTAAGATCCTGCTTAAAGGGCAGCCATACAGTAGCCAATGAAGAGAGGAAGAATCCAAGACTTTGCTGAGTCTTGTTGCTGGTCATAAGATAATAGTGGTTTTTCTGAAGACCCTAAAGTATTGAAGAATTACAGGCCTCCTTCAGTGGTGGCCCTTTGCCATAACTCCACCTGAGGAATATAATTTTGCAGTCCAAGCTTGCAAAGTCTGGAGCAGAAGAAAAATGCATGCAGATATCAGAGCACCCTGAGCTGCTGCCTCCACCAGGAGAGTCCTTTCAGGATTCAAGACACTGTTGGCTGGGGCTCTTCACAGACTAAGGCCAGATGGACCTATTATGGGTAGCCAACTGGATTCCTCCCTCAAGAAAAGCTGGAAGGTGTGAGGCACTCAGTTCCCATTGTGTTTTATCTGTGTGATTTGGGCCCCTTCCTCTTTCAAACTCCTGTGAAAAATCCCTGCCATAACATCTCAGAGGGAGGTTACTGTGGCAACCTTAATTCTTGCTTTCTTGGCCGTGCAGCAGATATTGTTATGCCTTGTTATGAGACAATTTTTGAAGACTGTGGATCTTTTACAAATCGGCTTATTCTCCACAAGGAAGGAGAAGAGTTCTCATGGGTGGTAGTGTCTGTGCTGGCATCTCCATCAAATTCAGAGCTCCTCTTTTAGGTGAAATTATAGCCCTCCTTCATTTTGCTGATCAGGTTTTTTTCCTCTCCCTAACCTCCCAGTGACCTATTCTCTCAAAGAGCACCTAGGAGCGTTTATAGACCTCCTGTAACTCAGCAGTGTCTTTGAAGAGTAGGATGTTAAACTGTGATCTTTTTTCCTGCTGTTTTTCCTCTTAACCTTCCTTTCTGATTTTAGCCGTGTTCTCTGGATGCTGGTTTCCTTTTATGCACAGCTAGCTTTCAGAGTCAAGAGAGACTTTTGGAAGCAGCCTGGAAGTAGAAGTTACTTAGGGTAGGCTTCCCGAAAACAGTGTGCTGACTGGTTTTTCAAAGTCATGTTTTGCTGTGAGGACTGTTTTGAACTAAATTAAATTATCTGGGTGTGAAACAACCTGGCATCATCCTTGATGGATAGCCCAAGGCTGGGAGTGATGGGGGAGGTGTAACACCCTCCAAAACTGCTCTGTGTGTGTGTTTCTGTATCCACCTGTAAATGGATGAGGTTTGTTGGTATTCAGTAAAACAAGATGAGGTGAAAGCTCTGAGAAAAGGAGCAAACAGAAAACTCCCAAAGCTCCAGTGTTTGTGGACTGCTTTCTAACAAGACTGGCAAGGCAAAAAAAAAGTAAAGAAATTTGGGAGGAGTTACCATGGCAGCTTTACTTCACCTTAGTTGAGGTAACACCTGACATGAAGACGGATAGGCTTAAAGCTGCAGTATCTATGTGCCTGGTGTATTGGTGTGGTGCTGTAAGTGTAGGGCTGGGGGCCAGGACACCTGGGTTCTGTATCCAGCTTCTCTACTGCACTCCCAAAGATGTTGCTCACCCTTTTGCTGTTATTTCTCTCTTGTCTGCTTCATCTGCTGAGATTGTTGACTTTCCTCTGCAGATGCTGTCCCCTGCATTTGAACAGCACCTGGCACAATGGGGCTCTGTTTCTTATTGAAACATTTCTGAGGTTCAGTAATGATATCTGACGCTGAAGAAATGCCACCCTTGGGTCATTTTGATTTGGGGATGAGTCAAGCTCTGTAATATTCCAAAGTGTCACAGTAAAGCAGTTAGTCCCATCTCTGCTTCTGTGGAAGGAGTTTGGGAATGCAGGATGTAGTCAGATGCCATGTTCTGGATCTAATGGCTTACTTTGGAAAAATCCATAGGTCTTACAGGGACCTGATGGGGAAGATTATTCAGGACCAGGTAGATGTTAGTCAGTTGTGGTACACAGTTGTGATTCTTTTGCTGTAGTCTTTAGAGGCATGTTTCTCTTTTCTCTTTCAGAGAACAGAGATAGAAGACAAAAAAGGCTTGGGAAAACAGGTGAGTGATTAGTGAAAATGCCCACTGATGCTTTTATCACATGATGGTAAGGCTGAGCCCATGGTATGGACTCAGTCTCAGACTTAGTTGTGTATAATGTGACTTGAGATCCCAAAGACCAAGCCAGTGCTCCTTCCTTGATTTTACATCCTTTATGCAGCTCCAATACCTTTTAATGTCACAGGGAGATCTGGAAATCTGTCAGAAATGCAGGATTGAGCCTTTTGTCACTGCAAGTCCTTTCTGCTAATAATTTAAAATGTCAAGCAGCTGCATGTTTATGTAGGTAATGTATCAATGTATGTTTCAATAACACAGTAAAATACTTTTCAGCAGTGTGTAGCGAGGGGGGACTAGCTCTTTGTGCCCTTTGACTAGTTTTATTTCCTCATGAGGCTGCAATAAAGTTTTTACTTTATTTCCCCAGAAATGGAGAAAGTGTTGACAAATCTGTGGAAGTGTGTTGAAATTAAGAAGTGCTACACAACAGTCAGAGATCACAAACTTAATTCATTACTAAGTAGCTTGTGTTTCAGTACAACTTAATCGATTCTATGTCTCATTCATTAGGAAGAACAGGAAAAGGTTTCTTCACTGATGGACCCATTGTGGGCACTGCAAACGAGCACTTGGGAGGCACTAAGTAAACTCGGCTCCTGTGGAAATCACCGAGATACTTCTTTACATCCCACATGGTCATCGCTATTTGGAATTGCTGACTGAAAGCAATGATGGCTCATTCAAGAACACAACACCACAAAGTAAGGCAGAAGCCATACACATTTGGCCCATGCATTGCTAGGGACAGAAAAAGGTTCACGACACTGTCTTAAGTAAATCATTGTCCTAAATTATAAGCTTGAGAGCATAGAATCATAGAAACATTTAGATTGGAAAAGACCCTTGGGATCATTGAGTCCAGCCATCTACCCTACTCTACAAAGTTCTCCCATACATCATGAATAGTCTTGAACCTGCATTTTCTGTATTCTTTACCAGGTGCCAAGATAAACAAATGTTTGTGTTGGGTTGTCTGACTTATCTGAATTACATTAGGCAATAGAGATCTGCATAGGGCAGAGATAGGAACAGGAGAGTTTTTGCCCCCCACATATATTATTTTCTCTTATTAAGTAAAGTTTGTGGTACTTTCCTTTTTTCTTTTTGTACCTTAGTATGACTCAGTCTCCTATATAAGTTTACTCTTGTCAAAGTTGTAGGAACTTAATATCTTCTTTAACATCTCACTTTTTGCTGAATTTAAATTAAACCGATCAACAAGTTCAGTAATTCCTGGGTGTGGGAGGACAGAGGGCACAGACAGTGCTGGCCTCTTCTTAGAAGATGAGACTAATAAAAAATTTCATATATGTTTCCTGCTCTCAATTAATAATGTTGCTCATAAAAAAAAAAAATAATCTGCTTTCTTAGAAGTATTGTTTTAGAATTTAGAACACAGTAGCAAGTGTGACTCCCCAGGGCAATTGTTTTCTTCTTATAGCTNGCAATAGAGATCTGCATAGGACAGAGATAGGAACAGGAGAGTTTTTGCCCCCCACATATATTATTTTCTCTTATTAAGTAAAGTTTGTGGTACTTTCCTTTTTTCTTTGTGTACCTTAGTATGACTCAGTCTCCTATATAAGTTTACTCTTGTCAAAGTTGTAGGAACTTAATATCTTCTTTAACATCTCACTTTTTGCTGAATTTAAATTAAACCGGTCAACAAGTTCAGTAATTCCTGGGTGTGGGAGGACAGAGGGCACAAACAGTGCTGGCCTCTTCTTAGAAGATGAGACTAATAAAAAATTTCATATTTGTTTCCTGCTCTCAATTAATAATGTTGCTCATAAAAAAAAAAAAAAATCTGCTTTCTTAGAAGTATTGTTTTAGAATTTAGAACGCAGTAGCAAGTGTGACTCCCCAGGGCAATTGTTTTCTTCTTATAGCTTCTTAAATATATGATTCTAGGATGGTACTAAAATGAAGTAGAGAATTCATTCTAGACAAGGTATTAGATGATGTACATAACATTATTACTATGGAAATTGCTATAACCAGTACAGGTAAGTATAAAGTTTTTTTCCTTGCCTTTAGTAATTTTAGGATTCTTTTTTTTTTTTTTTTACTAGATTTTATGATCCTGAATTAGAAGAATTGGATTCAGTTGCAAACAGAAAAAGAAAATAACTGTGTGCAGTTCTTTAAAAAAAGGCAGTAGAAAAATGATCCTACAGTGTTCCATCTTTTTTTTTCCTCAGTGAGCTCTGTTACATTTGCTCAGTCTTGTAATATATTTCAAAACTGCTGGTCCTGCAAACTCAGCCTGAGTTTTAAAAAAAAATGAAAGTTCTGTTTGCCTTACCCAGGGCATCATACGTAATCAGGACAAATTAATGGGAGGGGAATTTTCTCTCTATCTCATGCTTCTAGTACTGAAAACATGTCTTTTGTTTTATATTTTTTCCTTGGAGCCATACTTTTTCTTCTGGACCAAATTCTAGCAATTTGTTTATTTGGAAAATATGAATAAGATTTGGTGCTAGAAAGACAGAGTCCTGGCTACAGCTGCAGAATGAATCTCAAGAACAACAACAGGAAGCAAACTTTTTTCTCACTTTTTCCAGAGTAATATAGTATGTCTGGTTTCATCCAAAGTCTCTGAAGCCCATGGGAACGTCACTGTTGTGGTGGGGTGTGAAACCAGCACTTGCATTGTATCGGTAACTCTGCACAATGAACGGATTTAGGGTTTACATCCAGTATTAATTTTCTACCAATTGAAAAATCCAGTGTATCAATACAGAGCCAAAGGCTTTCTTGGAACTGATGCTGAATTTATTAAGACTGGTAGCAGGCCTTTGTTTTTGCATCAGTATTCTCATTCCTAAAGTATTGGCTTTTTCTGTTGATTGCAGGTGGGGTTGACTTAGAGGTTTGGGAACTGATAAAATCTGTTGTACAGGAGAGAACAATATTCCTATCACTGCCTTTGGGGATAATTTGAGCTAAAAGCTGTCTGGTTCCTGTCTGGAGGGCAGCAATCAGATCTATGGTATTTCTTTTTGCTCACTGTGTCTTTCAGATATCCAAGTAAAACCCTTCTCTGTTTAGACATCTGGCTTTGTCTCATTAACTTGATAAGCCTTGATGCTCCATTCATCCGTTTCTCCCCTAAACAGCTCTGCGTCTCATTTTCCTGCAGCCTCCTTTTCAAAGGATGCATGCTTATCTACAAATTTCTACTCTAGCTTAAGTCTCACCTGAAAAGTCATTTAAGACTGCCCACGGTAAGCAAAGTAATAACAATCTTTGTGTTAGCTCCTCAGTGGGCGCATTTAATCATGGGCTTAATTTTTTTCGACCCTTGAGTCAGGTTTGACTCTGGAAAAGTAAAACTGCTATGCTGAGATGCTCTCTGTTTACAGGTAGGCAACATCAAGGGCTGGCATAAAAGACCTGTTAATTTCCTAGGGATTTTAGATCTCTTGTGTCTTTCGTCTGAGGGATTTGAAATCTATGGCAATTCGAGTAAATTCCTTTATTTCCCAAAATTAAAGCTGAATTTTCCCATGTACGTTTCATAAGGGCAAGATTTTATGGTGAAGATTGCAGGAATATCTCTCTCTCACACACACATATTGAGGCAGGTCTCTTTCTCTTATAAAACTTAATAAAAAGGACCATTATTATGCTTGCTGTCTTCAATGCATTCTGCACTTTCTTAGTTGGCTCAACTTTCACTTCTCTAATCCTTTAAAATTCTTCAAGGACAGACTGGGGAAGAATGGATAAGCATCTATTATTGCCCTGGTACTTTATTGTTCTGCATGAAATGAAGCCTTGCTACCTTCAAAGACCTATTCCCTTTCCTTTCCAGGGCAGTGGCTCAAAATATTTTAAGAGGGACATTTTTCTGTTTAACTATTTATGTGCTGTGCCGGTAGCATGCAGTGCAGTGAGATTCCTGTTAAAGGCTTGTTGCATACCACATGGGAGGACAGGATGTCAGCTCTGCACCGGTCCTGAGTAGCATCTGTAAAAATGCCTGCCACTAAAGTGACAATAATGGATGAAAGGATAGAGCTGAGAGGTAGCAGCAGGAGTTCGGTAGTCTTCTCTGCCTTTGGTTTCCTTCTTTTTTTTTTTTTTTTTTTTTTTTTTTTTGTTTTGTTTTGGGATAGATTCCAAACAGATGAGGTCCAAACAGGATGAAAAAGTTGCTGTGTGGGAGAGTCAGGAATGGGAGAGGGAATTGGGGAGACATTAAAAGATACTGTGGGGGTGCACACAGCTGGGCTGTCCCAAGCTGAGAAGCTCCAGGTGTCGATGGCTGAGCTAAGGCTTCCTAGGTGGAGTATAGGCACAGCAGAGACATGCCCTCTACCCATCTTCCTGTGGCCTGTCACAGCTCTGAGGCTTCAGTGGCTTTGCCCCCTGTGACAGTGAATGGGGAATGGTGTACTGGAGAGTTTGATGAGCTCCCGGCTTTTGGGCTGGGCTTGAGAGAAACCTGTTCAGCATCCACGGGGCAAGTACTGTGTGCTGGTCCCTCCACCTCCCTCAGGGCCAGCATGAGGCTTCTCAGCGCTGTCTCTGCAGTGCTACTGTTAAGACCTTGAGTGGGGTGATTGATGAGGCACAGGGGATTTTGGAGCACCAGCGGGTGTTGCTGTCTGGCGAGGGCTGGTGAGTGCATCAGAGGCTCAGGAGCTGAGCCTTCCAAGGACCTGAAGTCTAATTCTATACAAGTCCTTGGGAAGTGTTGACACAAGACCAGCTCTACTGTTAGGAATGGAGTGGTACTTGAGAAATGTAATACCAAGCCCCTCTTCACATCCTGGGTTCCCATTGCCCACTGCTTTGACCCTTTTATACTGGCAGTGACTTCAGAGAAGTTACTCAGGGAATGAAGTCCCCTGAGTTTGCATAGAACTGTTACTCTAGAGATGAATATTTGTCCTTTTATGCACCTCAGGATAGATGCTAGACATAAAGGCTGATACTCCAAGACCTATCTGTGGTCTCCACAAGACGTGCTGTTTTAATGGAGCCCTGTGTGCCAAGTCAAACCTGGCAGCCTCTTCCTTTTTGATTTTTACTGATGTTAAGTAATGCCCAAGGGGGATTCAAATCTCATCAAGCAAAGCTCTGGGCTGAATTCTTCCGATGGTCCATCACTGCTAACTGATAAATCTATTGCATAAGCAGGAAAGCCATGTGGGACAGAGGATGTTCAACATAAGTTGTATAGAAAATCCATAAACACTGTCCTGCTGGGAAACAGAACAGAAAACACTGCTGCTTTGGCAATGAAAGATCTGAGGATAACACACCAAATCCTGTAATTAAATTACTTTTAGTGTTCCTAAATGTTATGTTTCATCTAGACTTCCCAAATAGAATTAATTAGAAGCTAATTAAAAGAGCCTCCTGCTTTCTTTCAAAGTATCTTTCTGGTATTGACTATAGTGAGTTTGTCTATTCACAGAGCATCATGAATCACTCCGCTGTTTAAGAAAAAATTGATTGCTGTTCTAATACTTATTGAACACCTATAACAGATGTTTAAATCTCTACAAGCTTGAGATAATTAAAATAATAAATCTGTACTCATTTGACAAGACTGTTAGCAGGAATCAAAGATATAAATAATCTAGTGGAGCCATGAGACATTATTCTGCCAAGTGTTATGATCATGTTCTTATGGAAATTTCAAGCCTGATTCTACAGTCCTTATTTAGGCAATGCTTCCATCAGATGTTGTTGTTAGGAATAAGGCAGTGCTCAGGAAAGATGCCAGGATCAGAGCTCAGGACTGTATAACAGCAAGGACCTTAAGAGCCTGGCCTTCCACCACAGGTTTAGTGTCCTTGCCTATGGCTTGTAGGTCAACTGGACACAGATCTCTTTTGTCCTTTTCTTAGCCCATGTTTTGCTTCAGTGAATTAATTATGCGTAGTAGTATGTGGGCACCTTCATTTGCACTTTGTAGTGTTTGGTTGCCAAGGTGTGCCTCACGGGCTGGGAAATGTCACCTTATACCTAGCCTAGGGGCAGAGATGGGTGAGAGGAGACTTAGCTTCTCCCTTCTTTCCTTTGCAGCAAGAAACCTACACCTCCTGTTTCATCAGAAGGAGCCCCTGTGGTCTCCAGCCCTCCAGGAGGTAGCTGGCATAGCCCAGGCTGGGGTGCTATGCAGAAGAATTCAGGAGTCGCTGGGCTTAAGAAAAAGAGACTGTGCTCCTAAAGCCTGATAATCAGAGCACTCCTAGGACAGGTCCATAGTACGTCCTTGACCCGAGGCTTTTGTGTCATTGACTATTTTGTGTCCAATATCTGAATGGCTCCTCAAACAAGGGACTGAAACCCATCTCTTACTTCTTTCAGCTGATAACCTGAAGGACACCCAAGACCAAGGGGCACTATTGAGATGCTGTAACTTCTTGACCATAGTGAGGGTGTACCTGTGTCTCCATGCTATTTAGAGCTCTGGGAATCTCTTTCTTTCAGCTTCTGAAAGGACTTGGGCACCAAAATCAGCACAAAGGTACCTGTCATGAGGTGTAACCCTGACATGGCCTTGCATGCTTGGCTGGCTATTGTGGCGGTAGGACTGGAGTCACATATGTCGTCCTTTACTCCCCAGTGCCAGAACCAGAGGGATACTGAACACGTCATTACACTAACAAAGTTAGTGAATTATCTCTCTGGGCATGACAATGAAAGCAGAGACAAGGCAGGAAGACAATGTCTAACACCTCTGTTTGTGGAAAGAAGTTTTCCCTGTGCCTTCTCTACCCAGGGGCTTGATAGTAGTTGATTTTAATAGTTTTGTGTGAAGCCCAGGAAGACATCAGAGTGATATAAATTATTCTCCCATCTGACCCAGCTCCTGACCAACAAGCACATCAACAGAGCTGATGAAGGCCAGGAGAAATGGACATCCATGGGGAAGGTGAACAAATGTAGAGTTTCATCCAGGAGGAACCTCTGTCTTTTTATAAAAGAACTGTGGGACTAGAGGTCTTGATTCACATAATGAGACTCCTATGACCATAACTAGACAAGGAAACAAACAAACTATATATTTAAGAAGGGTCAGTGTTTGCTTTCAACTCGCCCCAGTGGTAGCCTTGCAATTAGTTGTGATGTGTTCCTGTTTTCAGACTAATGAGTATGTTAAACTGTGTTTCGTATATCATTTCTGGCACTATGTCAGCTTCTTAGACCGCTTGAAAGGGAGATCAGTGGGAAGAATGCCACAGGAGAGTTTGGAAAAGAACTTTGCAAGTCTCTCCCTTGTTTTTCCTCTCCTCCAGCCTTCGCACATTCCCACAAGAATCCTGGCTGGCAAAGGAGACGCAGCACTGTTAAACTGGAGGCAAAGCCAGCCACGCACTCGATGAGTGGGTCGCAGTCTGTGGTGCAAGGTGCTCACCTCGGTGCTGCAGTGGCAAGATCCTAGTTTGGGCCTGCTAAGTCGCTGGTGGCATCTCTGTTGTCCTATGGATGTTTGCTTTGCTGTGATATTTGTGCTTTCAGGTGCTCTGTTTGCTCTGGGACTTTTTTTTCTCCTTCCCCTGTAGCTCTGTTAGCAAAAGAAAACTACCAGCACTTCATGCATGAGGTTTTTTTTTTTTTTTCTTCCGTGGCAAATGTATATAAATAAATAATTCTTCATCAAGGGAACTCTAATGGTATGCTCCCGTGTGGGTAATTATTACTTCCCTGTCAGCAAAAGGTTATAAATTTTTTTCTTTTGGGAAAATGCAGTACAGACTTTTTTCCTGGCAGGCAAATATTGTACAGATGTTCTTCTCTGGATAATACATCTGAAATGCTCCTTGTAGGATAACCTGACATAACTGCTTCTGTTAGGCTGATTTCTGTGCCACTGAAAGACTGCTGACTGTTTTCCTAGGAGGAAAAAAAGCCTTCTATGGCTTCCTCCAACTGGGAAAACATTATTCAGGCACCTGGTTCTGTCAGGAAAATACAAATTAAAAATGCTATTTTTTTTTTCCTTTAAATGCATCAGTGTCTTGGTTTAGAAAAGCTGTTAAACACATGCTTAAATCTGTCTGTATTTACAGGGACGGATTCTTACCTGCTCATCTGTTGACTAGCTGCACGGCAAGGATTGTCAGCTAACCAGTTTCTTTAGCTCTGTGAGTACAAGTTCACAAGTGAAATGGAAGATCTACCAGCTGAGTGGAAGAATTTGCTGCTAGAGCCACGGTTTAGCTGACACTAGCAGCACTTTCAGCTGGCTTGGCTGGATGGGCTTTTTCCTGGAAACAGCTGCCTTGTGTTGAATCATCCCAGGCAAGTTACTGGAGGGAAACATCACCTTCTGGAGCGTCTGTGGTGGGGTAAGATAGAAAACTCCTCCTCCTCCAAACCTTGCCATGTCATAAAACTTCCTGTTTTCTGTCCCTAGTTCAGCTGGATGGTGCTGCAATGCCCAGGTGTAAGCCCCCATGAGTAGGAGTCTCTGGAGGAAATAGCAGATGGCAGGTATCTGTTTTTTTCTGTGGTGTCCCTGTGAAAACACTGTATTTTTGGATGAGGAGCAATTACCTGTCTCTCTCTAAAAGCATGAACTGTAGCTGACTTAGTTGCTTTGTGTCAGGCACCATGGGAGCCAGGAGGAGAGAGGCCCAGAAGATCATGTTGGTCCAGGGCAGTGTGACTGTGCCTGGATGCCATCTCTGATGCTTGTTTCTGAGCCTGGTTTTGTCTAAACTTGTAGAAATATATTTCTGAAGTTTTTCTTTTTTTTAAAAATTCTTCTCTTTCAACCCATTTTTTTGCCACTGGCAGTGGGGAATGGAGAGACTGCTTTGGGCATTTCAGATATTTTTGACTCCCAGCTATATAATGAAAGTGTTTGAGATTAAAGAGTAGGCCTTAATTGCTGACATGAATCAACGTACCGCACATGATGTGTGTACAGGAGAAAGAGAGAGCTACTCAAGAAAATTATCGCTTTTCACCCTCTTAATTACTGCTGCTCTGAGGTCTAGGCTGAGGTCTAAGTGCTGTTTCTCAGCTGCTTTGTGTCCAAGACAGAGTAAAATGGTTCTGAGAAATAAGAGGAAATAGAATATGATTTGTAGTTCAGAGAGGTCTAATTTGGTCTCGTTCCCTTCTGTCAGTCTCTCCCCTCTTTGTGAACTACCAGTGGAGTCCCGCGTGCAGATGGGTGGTGGCTTCTCTGCTTTCCCAACAGAGCTGTGGCTGCTCTGGGGAGACTGCTGCAGAGCTGGACTGAGAAAATATGATGGTTTTTTCTGTAGGACAAAGACTTGGGTGTGACTTCGTGAAAATGGCTGTCAAAGGTGGTCTGCCACAGCCATGTGTCCTGGTGCTCTGCAAAGGTAGTGGTTGCCTGCCCCAGAGGAAAGTTAAAAGATGCTGCTTGCTCTCTTCTCTATGGAGAGAGAATAGTGTGAGGAAGTTGAGCAAATGATAAGGACAGTGGAGCTCACCTAAGGCAAAAGTAACACACCCACTGAATGTCCTGGAAAAACAGATGGAAGAATGACCTGTATAAAGGAATTGGACCCACTGCACGGATCTCATCATGTAACAAAGATATTTCTTAGTCCTCTCATATAATGTTTTGTTAGTTGTTTCAGAGAGAGAGGGGAAGTGCAAGTGTGGCAATCTTTGAGCAAAAGTACAAGCAGGGATGAAGGGTGCAGGATTAGGCAGAGGGTGTTTGACTGAGAAGAGCAGGCAGGATTCCTGAGGCTGCTGAGCACATGCAGTGGAGATAATGATATGCTTGAAAATGAAGTGGAAATTCTAGGGAGAGTGAGGGAAGTTGATGGAGTCATATTGCTTTCATATAAGTACAAGGAAATAAAATCCCCAGAGAAGTGGTGCTGCAGGGACTAAGAAGCTGTTGAAACAAATACTTTGGAGGTAAAATACACTGTTGGTTCAAAACATCAGTATGGGTTTGAGAGTGACTGCAGCTAAGAGGAATCACAAGGACACCTGATGGGCACAGGGAACAGGACATGGGAATTCTGGTTTGTGGACTGTTGGTCAACTCCCAAAGGTTTGAATGAATACAAACTTATTCCAGATTCTTATGTCCTCCCCTTGTAAGATCTCTCTTCTGCCTTTGTCACAAGGAACACGTGCCTACAGACCAGCATGAAATTTATCTGTGAATCCCTGAAAACATAGTGTTTTTGCTGGATTAACCTCCCCCAAAGCAGCAGTGACATATGGGAGACTACCTTGACCCCTCCGACTCATTTGAGTTGTTATAAATGAGTAAACCTGAATTTGGAGGAGAGAGAAAAACACCTCCTTAATTTTAAGCAAATGTAGAATCCAATGTAAAAGATTTCCCCAATTTATAAGCCATTATTCCTTTGATGGTAAGTGTCTGTGTATCACAACTAGGAGTTGTGCAGGCACAGAGTACAGCTCTACACAGCGTAGTGCGAAAGAGGGCTATTAGCTTTACTATTTCTCTTCCTCTGTTAATGAGAAATGTTTACTTACAGAGCAAGACGAGTACTCTGACTGTCTACTGAGCCTGATACCCTGACCACCAAACTGCAGGGTCATGTCTTTCTTGCTTGTGTGTGACAACCCCCCCTTTTCAGAGCTAGACATGCACCTGAAATAAACTTCCTCAAGGTAATTGTAATTCATAACTTGTTTTTGGAAGAGGCTTTCAATATTCACATATTTCTTTCCAGCAGTAGATGGCAGCAATTTTCTTAGTCCTAATCCAATAAGATCTGTATGTTAATTACTGTGTATTAATGTATTTTAGAAGGTAAAGGCTTCAGTTGCCCTTTTAAGCAGTCTTTATTAACTAAGATGTCACCCCTGCTGTCCTGCAGTCAGTCCAGTGCTGGCCAGCAGCAGCAGAGACCAGTGCCTGAGCCTGCCCATCCTGTACTTCTCTTCTGAAAAGCCCAGCCAGCAGCAGGGATGCTCCCTGCCTCAGTCTCCATGCTGGTGAGGCAGTATGGGACCAGCAGCCAGCCGAGCTGGCTCCCCCAACTCTCAGCCATCAGTGGTGCTGTGGGGCACCACCAAGAGGTAGACCAGCCTCCAGCTCCTTTAGGGTTATACTTTGGGGATAACACAGGTTTGGGAAAACGTAGGCCCACATCCTCGCCTTCAGCTAAGAGGGGGAAGTAGATAGCTTGGCAAATAATGAAGTACAAAAAACCTGTGATGAATGACTAGTTAAAAAAAGTCTGAAGAAAAACAAAAGAGCAGAAATGATCCGGCTCAGAAAAAATCAATCTGTGTATATTACTCTGCGCTGACTTTCCCCCATTGTATATGCTGTACATGTATTTCAAGAAGATGGTCATTAAGAGTCTCATTTTTAAATGAAGTGTTCACGATCAGTATAAAGGTTTGTAACAGGAGATAGAAAGTGTGAGAAATAAATTAAGCAACATTACTATATGAATCTAAAATATAATGGCTCCTGTTCCGTGCACATAGAAATAATGATGTTGAAATTAGGGAAGCTTCATCAACTTTCAATGAATAACGGATCTCCAGTGGACAGAGAGAAAACTGATTTTAATGATTGTTTTAAACTAACATTTGGTGTAATAAATGTTTAATGCATTTGATCTAAAACAGATTTAACTGCAATGCCATGTCTTATTCATGGCACAAGCACTGCTTCTATTCAGCAGTTTCTCTGTCCTTTCTCTCGCACAAAGTCTAGGGTAAGTTGGAATTTTTAAAGTTTATGATCCATTTTGGAATGTCTGATAAATATACCCCCTACTACTGCTTTTGATGATGTGTCTGGTTCATTGGCTGTGTCGTGGGAAATATGAGTCTAAGAATTAGACAAATTTATAATTGGGTAATTGTATTAAAGCCATATTAAGCTCTGTTCACCCTGAAACATTGCAGGAATTATGACCTGCAGCTTTGCAGTTGCCTGTGTTCCATTTCTGGTTGTGTATTAGGAATCCACCTGCTATTTCACATTTAAAAATATGCCTGTGGTATATAATACAGGCAGGTGAAGGAGACTGACCTGCCCAAAATCAGAAAGAGAATTAGAAAGCGATGGCAAGGAGGGGAGAGAGGGATCCTTGAATAACCTGGGCATCGTCACCATTGCATCATTGTGGACAGCTGACCTATCTAGAAAGGGAAAGAAAACCTTTTCTTAATCATTAAAGGAAATAAGGTGTAAGATCTGAGCTTGTGGGATCTGGTAAAAAAGTTTTTGCCTGCATCTTGGATAAGTGACTAGTGCTAATATTATGCTCTTAATCGAAGAAAAACAATCGGGCGCTGGCTACTGTCCTCTGAAGCCTCAAGGAGCTCCTCCATCACTGTTTTTGCTCTTTTACTCTGGCTGCTTTTATGTTCTCCTAAGTGTACTCAAAGGGCAAGAGTGCTTGTGGGACTGGTGCTCGTTCGCTGGTGAAGCTGTTTGTCTCCTTCCAAGTGTTCCTTTTGACCTTGCTCTATTTTCCCTGCTAAAAAGGTCACATATACAGTGAGCAGAGCTGTTGTAGAGTCACCTTTATGCCTATATAGCAAACATCCTGCCTTTTCCTGTGGCAACAGCAAACTGCTCCCAGCAGAGAAATGCAGACAAACTAATATGCCTGCCCACTTCCAGTGGCTTTTGCAGACCTCTCCAGCTTAGAGCAGGGAGCTGGGCAGGAAGCAGCCCCTGCGGCACAGGGCAAAGGGGCTCATTTAGGAGGAGGTGGCTGAGACAATGCAGAGCAGGAACCGTTTGCCAGGTGGGAGGAGAAGGATGAGCTCAGGCACTGAAATGGCTTGTCTTGGCATTCGTACACAGCTGGTGTGAGCAGAAAGCAGCAGAGATTGTGAGGACCAGGTTGTTGTGTTCAAGTCATTCAGATGCTTTGATTTTCACCTTCTAAGTGAGATTTGGAGTTTTTATTTATCTGTTTGATGCTTCTGAAATGCTTTCTTCCTGATGACATTACCAATATGAGCACTTGTATTTTCTGGAAATGGGCCATTTAATATGGAATACGTTCTCCCCAGGGCCTGGGTTGGAGTGATTTTGGTCACTGAAATGCTTCATGCTTTAAAGTGAGTGCCATACTCACTGCTACATGTGAATATGGCATATGTGCTTGTGTGCTCCATGACTGCTCAGCAGGCAGGTTCCTCCCCGGACTTCTAAGCTTTCCTGCCCCTCGCTACTGCCAGCACTGTATTTCTTTGGTATGTGACGGCCTAGTGCTGCTTTTTGACCACGTGCAGATGTAGATGTTGGGAAGGGCTTGTTTGTGGCTTCATGGTAAAGGTTGCACGGGGATCTGTGGCAGCAGGGACCAGCTCCCCTTGGAGGGGATGAAATGTAAGTGCTCTCATTATCAAACATTCACCATGCTCTCACTGAGCACAGGCTGCATCTGCTGGGAAGCTGAAAGGCAAGGAGTTTGCATTAGACAAGTAAACTTGCAATACAAATTCTCCCTCTCCGAGATCCCTATATCCCTCATGATGCAGTCCTTTGGGCAAGGGCTGTCATGTACTACATGGCCGTGTAGCTTATCACAATAAGACTCTGGCTCAGCTGATGCCTCAAGATACCAGCATGAAATAAATATTAATAACATGGGAGCCTCCCTGCTTCCTGTATTCCTGTTTGAGGCCTTCTTATTACTGCTCCTTTGCAGCTGAAGTAATGCATGCAAAATCATCTTCTCCTTTCAAATAAGGCTAGACTGAAAGTGAAAGGAGGCCAAAAAGGGCAGCTGAAATAATTACAGGCATAAGGGGGCTTTCATTTGAGACAATACTAGGCAAGATAAACTCCACTTAATTCTAAGAGACTAATAAACAAGAGTGTGACAGAAGGATGTATAATAATGAATGGCATGGAGAGGGTCAGCAGGGTTATTCCTCATTGTGTGTTTGCAGTATACAAAGGGGATGCTCAATGAAACTCAAAGGTGAAAAGCTTGAAATATATAAATGAATTCTTTTTTTACTGTGCAAAACTTAACCTGTAGATCTCAATTCTACAAGATCCTCTGTTGTCATGAGATTTACTTAGATATAAAACTGGTGAGGATTTTATACGCTACTCCTATTAGATCTATTCAGTTCATTTAAAAGCAGGTGGCTATCTGCTCCACCGTAGACCATCATGGCCTGCAGGTGGATATCTGCTCCATCCTGAGCCTCCATGGGCTGCAGGGGGACAACCTGCCCCATCATGCTCTTCATAGGCTGCAGGGGAATCTCAGCTCTGGTACCTGGAACATCTTCTGCCTCTCCTTCACTGACCTGTGTGTTTGCACAGTTGTTTCTCTCATATCTTCTTGCTCCTCTCTCTGGCTGCAATTGCTGTTGTGCAGCAACTTTTCCCCCTTCTTAAATACATTATCCCAGAGGCACCATCACTGCCTTCGTCAGTGGTGAGTCCGTCTTGGAGCTGGATGACATTGGCTCTGTTGAACACGGAGCAAGCTTCTAGCAGCTTCTCACAGAAGCCACCCCTGCAGCCTCCCACTCTAGCAAAACCTAGTCACACAAGTCAAATACAGTTGGTTGTTTTTTTTTTTGGTGATTGTTGTTGCGCTTCACTGATGTTTATTTTTGCTTTCTAGTACTTGCTAGAAGATTCGCACCACTGGAACAAAAGTGATGGAGATATTTAACGCATGACATTACTTATCTTTAGATATTAGTGGAAGTAGGATAAATGACTGCAGATTTTACTTTGTTCTAAAATTGATTACATCTCTTTTGCATGCTTTGTATTATCTGGGGTATTTCAGTCACGCATATGATTTAGTTATCTTATGGCACTGAGTCGTACCTGCGACGCTGGAGCCGGAGAGAATTGGACAGGTTTAGTGCTAACTTGGCAAATTAAGGATGAATTCCATATAGATGGAGAAAAGTAGGTCAAACTACTTGATACAGTTTGCATTGTCTTCTACAAACCCAGGGCTAGATTCTGATCTCGGTTACATTAGCACTGACTCCGCTCAGCTACCAGGTGTATTCACTGAGGCAGGGAAAAACTGTTGCTTCCTTTAGGCCTATTGATTTGAATGATGATTATCACATGTTCAGCAACATGGGCTACCAGACATGAGACATCCTGGACAGATGGCCACTGTGCATGTTAAGAAACCCTGTAGCTCAGATAACTGCTACGTGCAGTTGCTATTGTGAATGTACAGCTTTGGCCCCCCACTGCTGGGAAATCTGGACTACAGTCTGATTCAAAGCCATCCTGTATCAATAGCAATGGAATTGAGCTCTGAATCTGGCCATTTCTAAAGGTACCTTTGATGTTTGATAACATCATGATTAAGGGCCTGGAACATCTCTCTTACAAGGAGAGGCTGAGGGACGTGGGTCTTTTTAGTCTTGAGAAGAGAAGACTTAGAGGGGATCTAATCAATGCTTACAAATACTTAAAGGGAGGGTACCAGGAGGATGGGGCTGGTCTTTTTTCAGTGGTGCCCAGTGACAGGACAAGAGGAAATGGGCACAAACTTGAGTATCAGAAGTTCCACCTAAATGTGAGAAGGAACTTCTTTACTGTGAGAGTGGTAGAGCACTGGAACAAGCTGCCCAGGGAGGTGGTGGAGTCTCCTTCTTTGGAGACATTCAAAACCCGCCTGGACAAGTTCCTGTGCAACCTGCTATAGGTAGACCCACTCTGGTGGGGGGTTGGACTAGATGATCTCCAGAGGTCTCTTCCAACCCTGTATGATTCTATGAATAAACTGGTCTGATCTCTTGGCTGACCCCACTTTGAGCAGGGGGTTGGACTAGAGACATCCTGGTCACTTCTAGCCTGAATTTTCCTATGATCCTAAGCAATTTACATTTCTGTAGGGTCTGCAACCCCTGGGGCGTCTTTGTCACAGTGGGCCAGGCTGTGCTTGGTGGCAGGCAGGAATCTGGTCCTGTCCGGAGGATCTTTGGCATTTATAGCTTGGTGTGCGCTGCTCACATCTCAAACGTCTCTGGTCTCATACCTGTGGTGTCACTAAAACACCAGCTAGTGTGTAAGAATAAAGGCTGTACCTCCTGACCATATGTTGCGTAAACCTTATTCCTAAATTTTCTTTCTGGAGTGCATCTTGTGCTGGGGTTCAGAACTGTTAACACATCTGGTGAATTTTTCCCTGGAGTGTTTGGTATTAAATTATTTCTAGTCACGTAACACCTTTGTGGCAAAGAAAATGCAAATAACAATCCAGAGATATTCACTGTAAGCTAGCAGTTTATTTAGCTTCATCCCATTAATGCAATTAAATCTGAGATGACAATCACTGCATGGCTTCACAGGAGTGCCTGGGCATTTGATAAGGTAAAAAAGTTTGTTTTCTCAGATGGGGTTTGGATGGCTGCAATAAAACTGAATCCTGTTGGTCTCTGGAGTTTTCTGATGCAATCACTGAAATCTGTGTGCAAACAGCTGCAATACTAGTGGAGTGCTTACTTCTAAAGCTATTGTAGAGCTAAATTTTAGTCAATGAGACTCCTTCAGTCCCATAGAGATGTTTGAACAGAAAGTTATTGTATTTTTTGTAGCTTTTTTTTTTTCTTTTGTAAGGGGGAAGTATTCCCACAGGTGCTTAGGAAAATTAAACAACCAGATGAAAAGGAGGAAGGTGAAATGCCAAATGTCTCAACCAATCCTTCTTAGTACCAAACACAGACAGCTACTGAATACAGAAGGCAACAGAAATAACTCTGGTGTTTGTTTTACAATCATCTATTTTGCACAGAGGATCAGCAGGGGAATTCAGTGTGCTGGAATTGTTGGCCATTTTAATTTTCAAATGCAGCTGAACAACGAATTTTGATCATCTGTCTTACTAACATTCTTACTAAATACAAATCAAGTCATTCAAAGAACTTGGGTTTGCATCTAACTATTTAAATCACTGAATTGGAAACCACTTTGCACTCCCAGTTTTGAAACTTTTCTACATGTTGAGTCCTGTCACTTAGGATCGCCATCCCACACAGTATTCATCTAATCCATCTGGTAGTGCAAATAGTTGAGGGACTCAAAATAACAAGAAAATTGTTTACCTTTCTAAATAGGATATGGAATGACTTTCTTGCCTCTTTACAGCAGCTCAAACATTTACACAAACTTGTTAAGCTGCTTAGAGAGAGGATTGTTTGTCCAGGTAATGCCTCTTTCAGTAAGTTAAGCTGCAAGGAAAGCAGATGCTTGACTTCATGGAATTTGGGGGATTCTGGAGAAATTGCCTCTGGGAGAAATTTAAATAAATTAATGGAGAGCTTCTGATTTCTCTCCTTCTCTGTCTTTATTTTGAATGAGTTATTCCCTTTCTACACAGATGGATCTCTGCAACACTCGTAAGGAAGTCATTTAATTATGTAAAGCTGCTCCAGGTAAATGTTATTTACAGATGGCTAAAAAAATTTGGATTATACTAATTTGCCAAGAATAACCTCCCTCTTTTCACTCTTGGCAGAGGGTGTTTTTAGTCATCATCAAGGTAGGGTGCAGGTTGTAGACTGCCGCCTGTGTCTTTTTACCCATTTTGACTGTTTTCTTTCTTTGTGTTTTTTAAATGGTAACCCCGCAGGCGCTGTGCACATAATTGAAGTAAGCAATCTGCTTGTTTATTCCTGTTTTCCATTAATTAGATATGTGCAATCTAAATTTCCTACTGAAAAACATGAGATGACATGTAAGGGGCCAAATCAGCTTTCCCTCGGGAGGCTGAAGCGCCAGTGGCGGAGGAGACATCTCCAGAGCAGGGGCTCAGCAGTGTTTGTAGCCATCTCAGGTTGGGCTGGACAGTGAATGGAGGGAGAACAAGCCATACTGGAAGGGACTGGAGGAGTAGCCCTACCCTCGGCAGTGCTTGGGTGAGCCCTCATGTCCTTCAGATTTGCTGCCAGCTGGATGTGCTGGAAGACGGATGCGTGTCCACAGGACACCGTGAAGCGTTGTCCCTGGACAGTGTGAAAAGGTGCTCCAGGAATTTCACCCCCTGCTGGAGCTGGGCTCACAGCTGCGTTCATGTGGCTCCCGGATGCTTTTCTCTAGCCAGATTTCTTTTTTATTCCTTTGTTCACTGCTGACCTAGTGGCTCAAATCTTCACTTTGTGCAACCCCTAAACTGAATAGTTACTTCTGACCCATGGCAGCACAGGTAATGCCTAAAGGTACTGCTATTTGCTAAGGGATCTCTGTGGACCCCAGAGACAATCTTATTCAGAAATGGCCCACCTCTGTAGTGGCCACATATTCAAAACAGGCTAGTAATCAGCTGTCAGGTTCAGCCAAGAACTGAAGAATCTGCCAAAATTGAACTTCCTAAGAAGAAATCGATGAGAAGCAAACTGTTTTTAGCCTGCCCACAAATGAGGAAAGGAGAGGGAATAGCCTCAGCTCTAGGTGTGCAGAATGGCAGGTAAGCAGAGAATTTCATAAAGGAATGGATCGGTGAAAATTAAGCTCTGATGTAAGTCCTGAGGCAATCATAAGTAAAATCTTTGGAACTAGAAGAAACTAGTGCTGTTTTTGAAGTTCTGTTGCAGCAAGGACACCAAGCTGGATGAATAACCCCAAGGTATTCTGCTGCCCCTGGAAGGGGCAGTCTCTCCTTCCCAGTTTGTGCAGCATCAAGTGCTGTTTTAAGCATCCTGGCTGTTGTAACTGTGTTTGGCCTGCTTTTGGTCGCTGGTGTCTGGGTGAAGAGCCTGCAGGGAGGAGTCTTACCTGTGCAAGAGACCTTGCTGCCTCCTGGGAGAGCTGGTGGGCTCAGACATTTTGGTCTGAATCCACCGACAGACAAAGCTGAGCATTTGCCTATGCGCTTTGTGAGCTCAGGGCCCACAGCTTTTTACTGAAAGGGATAAATAAGTGGTTCTTTGAAGCTAATGGCCTCTTTTATCTGTATATATATGCCATAATCCCATTGCAATCCTGTAACAACCTCCCTGATGTCAGACTGGCCTTGTACACCCTCACATTAATGAGCTATCGCATACTAACTCCCTGCCCAGCCCACACCCTCTTCCCCCTCTCCTTCCCTCTGTTGCTCTGAATCATTTTTCTTTTGCTTGCCTGCTGCTTGCCTGCAGTCATGGGTGTGTGCCCTTTTGCTCATAGGGAGTCTGGCAGTAAATCATATGTTTGGTTCTTTTTCTTTTTATGTTCTGGAGCAGCTGCTCTGATTAGTTTGAAGCAAAATAAAAGACCTATAAATGGGCAGAATCCTGAAGGTAAGTACTTTACTATGGACTTAATGTCAAGGTACAGTACACACAGTAGCTTTTACAGGGACTATTTAAAAACTGTTATCCACTGTATATTTCAAAGGCAGGACATAATTCAGACATCTGATTGACTGCCCTTGAACGCTGATTCTTGCTGTACAATTCTTATTTTTAATAAGCCTTGATCTGAGAACTTTTGAGAACATCATATATTGCATTCATCACCCTTAGTGCATTACTTCTGCTGTCTGAATTGCACCAGATTCGTGGTGACAATAAGGCAGAGGAAGGAATGGCAAACTCTATCACAGGGGCAGTGGAAAAGTCACTCCTGTAAATTTGAGAACTGCTTAAGAATTGTCTTTCCTTTTCACTGAAGAAAGTGTTATTTCTGATATTTCTCCTGGTTCTGATTACTCCAGGGAGGACGTGATTCAGTAATCTTGGATCCCTGTAGAGACCATGACACCGTCTTAGTCCTTCTCCCAGGAATGGTGAAATGACAGGGACCTCCAGGGTACTCTCAACAGACAGAGCATTGCCATTCTGAAGCACTGAGTCCAGGGACTTAACACAAGGATTTAGGAAGGGAACTGGACTTGAAATGTAATTCAGAAAGCTGTCAATCAGTGGTCTGTAGCTTCCAAGTCAGACTGTTGCTCTTGAATATATTGTTGCAGTAATCTTTAAACTGAGTCTTCCTTGCAGCATCTCCAGTAAAATTGTGGTGCTTCCCATAACCCTTTTCCTGCCCCTGTTCCCATCTGCCCCCAGACACACTCTCTGTGTTTCCCTCGGTGTTTGCAGAGCTCAGCGTTTGACCAAATCTGTCTTCATCTCTTCAGAGAAGTGTTGGTGGGTTTGTTGCATGGGGCAGGGTGTTTGAGCTGCTCCTGCAACCTGAGGGTTTTTTAACGAACAACTTCTCTGGGACTCTCCGAATAGGCTGATCACCAGAATCCTCCCCAAATCCATGATTTTCACCCAATTTTTCACCTAATCTCCTTTCGCTCCCCCTCTCACAGTCATGAGAGACACTGTGTTTCTCCTCCAGGATGCACTCTGTGCTCCACTTTTCAGTTGTTTTTATCATGTCCCCAATCACCCCACCATTTCACAGAGCTCCTCTTATGCTGTTCCCTAGCTCAGCAAAGAGCTCCCTGTTTCCCAGCCTCTGCTCTTTTCTTGAGTCTTGGGACATGTCCACCTCTCAGAAGGTTTTGGACCGTAGGGTTTACACTGCAAATTGTGCTTCTTTGGATCTTATGAAGTGCTTGAAGTCAATGCTGTGGTTCTGCTACTTGAGCTAAGACTGTCTCTGATGTGCCCTCTCCAAGGCTGTGGCTATTTAAATTCCAAGACAACTGACATGTTTGCTCTGCTCAAGCAACTGGTGCTGAACATTGATTTCCAAATAGTGGCTTTTTATTTTGGAAACACAAGAGGTGCCTCTGGCCTTAAGCAGTTCGATGGAAGCTGCGCACTGGAGGTTTGGTGGAGGTGGAGGCTGGAGATCCTGGGCAGTATCTGCCTCTGTGGAGCAGATACCGATGTGCTTGTCTTCCACCTGTTTTCTGCCAGGGAATATTAATACTCAAAATAGAAATTAAGCAAGTAGTTTGAGCATGCATGTTCTGTTTCCTGTAAGACAGGCTATAACTCTAATGTGCTTGATATTTCCAAGTGCTGGCATTTTTACATAGGTAAGGAACCTTCAAGTCTGAAATACACTAAACAGCTTCTTACAGTAATTCAAGCCAATTTTAGAATATTACCGTGTTATCACAAGCCAAAAGCATTGGCAATCAAAGGTGTTTTTGAAGCCATTAGCTCCAGTTCCACTGACTTGTTTTGTTTTTTGTCTTTGATAACAGTCATTGCTTTTGAGGAAATGAACTCACTGACAGCTTGGAGGGCAGGACTGGCTTAGGCATAGTGAAAAAAACTCAAAATGCTTTATCTGAAGCCACTGTTCAGTCTTTGAATCTGAGATTAAATCATATCCCTCTATTCCCATAAATGTCTCTCTTCGCAGATGTACTGGGACAGGGGAATCAGTGCCTTAGAATGTGTGGACAGCAGAGGATGACAAAGCCTGAAAACAAATGTCCTGGAAAGTGTTTATTACCAGGCATTAAAGCAGGTAAGGCTGGGAAAAGTCTTTTAGTATAACTTTGCTTTATTGACTGCTGCCAATGTGTTTGACTGCTTTTTTTTCCCCTTCATCTCATTCATAGGATACAGTCACTGATGCTTAAAGAGACCTTGAAATATTGACATCAGAATTGAATTACTGATGTGATAAATTAGAGGACTACTCAAACAGGTCACGCTGGAGCAGCCTGCCAGGTGAATGGGTGGATGTGCAGGTGTGTCCATTGTGGAGTACCTTTTTCTTGCCAAATGTATTTCATGTATGTACACCTCAGAAAAACAAAGGAACCTCTTTCCTGCTAAATACTATGTTGCATAAAACCTAGAGGATCGTTATGCCTATGTTAGCCCTGGAGGTGAAGCGAGGGCTTGAGAAGGGGTCTTGGCACGTGAGTCTCCTCACCATGCCCCTGGCCTCTGAGAGCTGTGCTCAGAGGAGCCAAGCCAGACTCCTGCAGCTCCCCCCTCCAGCCCTCCCCACCTGGAGCTTGGCTTGGGCTACCCCAGCCAGGAGCTGTGTGGCTGGGGCTATGCAGTGCGGGTCATTTCACACGCTTGGCTCTTTCTACACTCTCTGGCAGGTCCGACAGCGACTGCAGCATGTGAGTGGGCAGAGCCAGGGAGGACCCTTGTGCAGACAGTAAGTGGGAACAGCAAAATTCTCCTTTTCTGCTTGTCAGGCTAGCCCGGTGCTACTGCTTGAGCTGAAGCCCAGTTATCTTTTTGGGAAGCTAAAGAGTCAGTCTCTGGAATTTAACCTTGAACTTCATTTTAGTGATGGTGCTGTTCAACTTGAAAAAGAGACGCTTGTTTACAGTATGAACCAGGTGTGTACATTTAATACATGATTTATCTATCCGTGAACAAGGATATGAAACAACACTTAAAGTTGATTATTATTATTTTTATCACATTTCTCCCCTGCCCTGAATGTCCATTTCATTTTCATCTGAAACAACTTTTTTCTTTTCCTTTTGCCAACTGACCTGGAAAATCCATTATTCAGCTAAATCTAAGCTACCCCAAATACGTGTAGCTTTTGTCCAGAAAAGTAATTTGCAATTTTTTGCCATCAGTTCAGAGTTTCAGACGATTTGTTGTACTCTTCCTTTCATTGTTATGATTTGCTCTGTTTGGTGGCCTGAAATATGATCATCTGAGCAGAACAGAAATGCAAAATAGGACAATTTTTACAACGAGATTTGAAACTTCCGTTGTTTGCTACAAACACAAAGAACTAAACAAAGTGCTGTATAATTTCTTCTTTTCTAGGAGCACCAGCAAAAAATGGAGAGGGGAAAAGAAATCTGTAATAGAAAAACACAGATCATCAACATCAGTATTTGTTAATTTCTAGGTTTTATTTCTGTTTACTTTTTAAACTAGGTTTTTCAAACCATCCACTTACAGAAATTTGCATTTTATGAGGACAAAGTTACAAAATATGATAAGATCATTTTAGGTAACTTACCTCTTTTTTCTCAGCTTGTGGCATCTAAAACTAACGGTGCTTGTCATCTTCTCAGTAATTTCTTATCATTGAAGTTAAAATATAATCTAAGTTTGCACCAAATGAGCTGTTCCACGATGAGTTTGCCAAACTCTGTATTGCAGTGGGATTTCTGCAATTATGATTAGATACTGCCAAACAAAAATGATCTGTGGAATACATGTGAACCCAATGTTCATTAGCTTCTCTAAATCCCACAAGAGGTTAGAAGAAGCACAACTTGCATCTAATCTTTTGTCTCTGTCTCTGTCAACCAGTTTTACTGGTAGATACTGCACAGCCAGAAGGGGATGAAGGGAGGAGAAATGAGGTGCTGATGGAGGACTCTTCAACTATTAGGGGCTGATCTGCTTTAGGATGTTGTTAGTGCTCACCAGAGGTCTCAGAACTGCTGGATTGATTATTTGTGTAGCTATGTCCCATCCAGAGGATAGAAATCAGCAGTACGAGAGTTCGTGTGTTTGAGTGTGCTAATTATTTTTACTCCTCCCCCCACCCCTGCCTTTTTCTAGCTGATTATTGGTTCTCCCACCAAAAAGTGAAATAAAAAGTCAAAGGCAGCATTTGTCTTAGTCTCATCTGAGAAATTCCCAATGGGAAATGGAAGCTTATTTCCACTATTTGTTAGTGGATTTTTACATTCCTGCTCCACAAACTAGTCTGCACATGAAAAAAGCTCTCCATTTGAGCAGTTTCCCTAACAAGCTTCATAGCTGTTTGCTGGATTAAGGCAAAGTTAGGATTTGCGTCCGATTTTAATTAATCCCAAACAATGCTTCCATTTCTGCTGTTGGCCAGTCAAGAGAGACAGGTAAATAGTCAATATGCTGTATCTTTTTACTCTTTTACAAAAATATAATGCATACTGCACAAAGATGTTACCTCTGCTGTAGGCCTGTTGTGTTATTCTTTGGTGAAGGGAATTCTTATTTTCCAATCCATATACTTATGCAAAGCAGTCACTCCTCTTACACTCTGTACATGCAAAATGCTTAATAATTTTATCTCCAGTTTTCAAGCATAAAAGCGAGGAAGTTACCCTATTTCAAACTTAACTACTTGTGTCTGTTGTTGGTATCAAATAAGATTACTGCTTGGAAGATAGTGCATTTATCTTTCACTTGAAATAACCCAGGAGAATGTCAGATGCAAAATGATTTTTGAAATCTTGGCATTTACTGCTGCTTTATACTGTCTGTGTGCAACTTCAGTCAACAGCAGTGACATTATTGTGCGAGTCCCTCCAACTGAAGGGAACTGGCACCCTATTAAAACTCCCTCTTTGCAGAGCAGAACTGGAAATACGTTACTATGCAGCTCTGTGTTTATCTCCTGACAGGCGGTGATCAGAGTCATGGCTGCTACCAGCCAGGCAGGATTCTCTCCTTGTCACTTTATTCCTTCCTGTAGCTAATCCTTCATCCTGTGTTATCCGGCCGCCGATGTCCTCCTCATTCCTTTCACAACAGGCTCTCTTTGCTTTGGCTTTTGTCCCGTGTAAACGCAGCCTTGCCAAGTCTCTCTGTGATGAGCTCCCTTCCGTGCTCTGCTGTTGCAGCATCAGCATCTCACACCCTTGTGGATCAGTGCTTCCGCCTCTCTCTGCTCCAACAATGTGGGTGCTGCTGGCAGAGCAGCCTACGGAGAGCATGTGGACCTGGGCAGCGGGATGCAGTGGGGCTGGAGATGGTGGACACAGCATGGGAGTGGGCAGCAGCATCTGCAGGTTTGCAGCCCTGCAGGCTTGTCATTGTCACCTGGTTTTAGAGAGGCTGGATGCTTGCATCTGGCTCCAATGGGGTTAACTACCAGCTTTGCATCACTGTCTGCTGAAACTAATTGCTGGGAAGGGTTGATGGTGTTTTTGGAGAGATGGACTTAGCTTTCAGCCTTATTTCCTCTTGCTTATGGTGGTCGTTGCAGGGTATCTTCTGAGCAGAAGCATACACACACACACACACACAAACATAGTTTCCACGTGTGGCCATATTTCCCAAAGATCAGACCTGAACCTGTGCTGCTATATACAAAAGACTAGACATAAAGTCAATAAATGGGACTTTACACAGCTGTGAGTTCTCTCATCCTGTCATCTTCCCATTCAGGCAAGAAAAATGTGAGAATCATGTAGATTCGGAAGCGGAGGTTCATGGTAAGACTGGGGGTCTCCTGATGACAGCCATGGACGATGGCCCCTTCTGGAACTAGCTGTGTTAGTGGTAGGTTTTATTAGGGCGACTTATGCCCGCCGAATTATCCTGTTTATGCTAGAGGCTGTTCACTTTGTACCCGATCTCTGCCAAGCAAGCTGCTCAGCTGGGAGCTCTTTCATTTCTGCTGTTTAAAGTCAAAACAAACCTACCTTATTTGACTGAAGCAGGACTGAGTGCTAGGCACTCAACTGGTAGATCCGTCTATCCTTGGCAGGCGAGAAAAGAGCAGCTGGGAGGACAATGTCTGCTGGTGGCAGTCAGAAGAGGATGTTTGGCCACAATCTAATTATAAAGGATATGGGTGAGTCCACGCAGACATTGATCAAAATTGATTAAGAAAGTGTATCTGGGGACTTTTCCAAAGCTAACTGAAGTCAGTGGAAAAGAGTCTTTTTCACAGAATTCTCTGGCATTGGATTAAAACCCTAGAATACCCATCATGGAATAATTTTGTTAGCAGAAAGAATGGAGAGATTTAACAAACCAAGGATTGGAGAACTAAATGGGATTCAAGGTGGTGCATTCAGTTCCTGTCTTTCCACAGACTTGCTGCTTGACATTACCCAAGTTCATCTGTCTCTTTGGACATCCCTTCCTAGTACAGACAGGTATGACTGTGAATAATTTTTCTCTCTCCCATTTTTACCAGTGTCAACTGCATTATTCTCTGTTCTTTCTGTGTGTGTCTACCACATGCAGTGCACCTGGGATGTCTTAGCTGGGGTCCCTAGCCTGCTTTATCACATATATATGAAAAAAAAAAAAGAAAAAAGGTCAGAAACAAAGGCAAAACCAGGTCTTATTACTTCTTTAGCAGTACATCAGAAATTAGTGTAAGGCTTGGTGCACGGCAGGCTGTTCCTACAGTTACTCTGAAGCCTGATCTCTTCTGCTCTGTATTCAACTCCATTAATACCTCGTTCCTCTTTTCATTGCTACTGAGCCTACCTAAAGACTGACAGCTGTATATCATATTACTCTTGTCTGTGAAGTGGATTATTTTCCACAATGAGCTGAGCTGAGATCAGAATAAGGGAAACGAAATTAATTTTTTAAAAAAATTCAGTCGGTGGTATATTCCCCTCTTTTTTATGAATAATGTATACGTTCATATAGTGGAGCATAATAATTAAGGGGTTTTGACTTATTATAAAATGCTGAAGAATGTCTAATGATACTGCTTTTTCTAGTTATTTAAAGTTCAAATATAAATCCCAGGTATCTAAATACAGCTTCACCTAACTGTATATTTCAAAGTCCATGAGATGTTTTATTTCGAGGCTTTTAATCTTTTAATTCAGCTAAAAAGTAACTTCAGTAAGTGACTTGATAAATAATTTAAAAAATAGCACTTTTACACTGTAATCATGCCAGGAGAAATGAAAGAGTAGCTGAAGTGTCAGAGGTTATAAATTGCAGCAAAGGTATTAACATCTTGGTGAAGAAGTCTATGTCACCCGGAGAAGCAAGGTCTCCTGGCAACATATTGACTCTTTCTAATTAGTTAGAAGATTTATACAGGCAGTAAAAATGGGCTAGTTTATTGATTTTTGTCACATTCCTGCACTACAATAGTTTTGCTCATTTACTGTATGTAAGAATACCTTGTGTGTGCCCGAGCCTGCCCCGGGGCTGGGACTGGGAAGAGTCGTCGCATTCGGTTGATCTTGGCCTCACCTTGCAGAACAAAGCGGCCCCGCGCTGTTCGTCCCCAGCACCTCCTCAAGTCAAAAAAGAGGTTTTAAAGGATGGTTATACTCAGAGAAATGACTCAAAATGCTGCTACTTTTGTTCTTCCTGTATGACATGTAGTTCAGATTCGCTTTGTTTACAGGTAAAGAGACAATGTTTCTAATTGTCAGCTGTGTGTACGCAGTAAGGATGTGAAAGCAGAGCTGAGTGTTTCCTTGGCTTTGACATCAATAATTGCAAAGATGCTGACACTGATGTGTCGCTGAGGTGGGCTGTGCGTGACTGAGCAGGTTAGGGCTCTTTGCAGCTACCCTGGCTTGGGGGGAGGATGCTGAGGTGACACCAACTTCTGTGGGGGGGGGTCTCCTGAGGAAGGGGTTTTCCTGTGACCGGCCGGAGGTGTGTTTGGGTTATGAGCTTCTCCCCGCTGCGTTGTTCGCAGGGGTCACGTGCAGGAGTGAGGGTGGCACAGCCGGTGAGACAGCACAGGTCAGCCCCAGCAACGGCACTGGGAAGTCACGAGCCTGAAGGGCGCCTACAGAAATTGGGCCCATGATTTTTCTGCCTGTGTTGCAGTTGCTGGACAAACTGGAGCCCTCCTATGAATCCGAGCACAAGGCAGAAGTAGATTATATTCTGCACGGAGCTATTCTAAGATATTTAAAAAGCAAATAAAAAGCAGCACAGGGAAACTAAAAATACCACTACCATGCTGTAGAAAGCATGGATCTGCTACGTCAGAAGCAGAGTTAGGGAAGAGAAAGTTAATCTGGTCCGGTTCGAGGCATTCTGGTTATATTGGTGTTAACGGTGGTACGAAAAAAAATCACATTTCGGGTGATGGCAGTGGGTTCGGAAGCGCCTTCTCCCGGTGTAGCGCGACCGCTGTAACCCGCGGGCCGAGCTGCGCCTCCCTCCGCCGGCACCGGCCCGGCGCTCGCTGTGCGGGCCCCGGCAGCCCGGGCTCTGCCGGAGGAGCGGGGGGAAGGCCCCGGAGCCGCCGCCGTGCTCCCCGGGGCGCTCTGGGCTGCTCCCCTCGGCTGCCCCGGCCCCAGCTCGGGGCTGTGTCGAAGCCGCCGTTTCTGATCCGAGCCCTGCACGCCCGGGTGCG